>PVIH01014414.1:0-53858 GCA_004025045.1 Sigmodon hispidus | reverse complement strand
AAGAGATAAGCAGGCAATGAACTCACTCATTAGTGGACTCTAAACAAACAAGCAAACAAACAAGAAAAAAGCAAAGCATACCCAAGCTACAAACCACAACCACTAAACAGCTTGGGATGAGAAACACCCTGCACTGATTCCTTGAATCCCACTCCCCTTAGAGGAACACCTGACTAAGTCTTGAGGTTGGGGGAAAAAAGCTGAATCTTCCAGGAGTGGATACTGAACTAAGCAATATTGGGACAATGGGACCATGAGACGGCCTGCTGTTTGCCTAGGAAAGGAATGGGGATTTGTGGAGAAGAAAGAATGAACTGATGTGGTGGTAGGTGGAAGGGACCTTGAATAAGGATATACAAGAATAGAAAGTGTGACTTCTTTATTCTTAATAACAACAATAATAAAAAAGAAATATATTAAAAAGCACTCCAAAGGCAGGTAGATGTCTTTGAGTTCAAGGTCAGCCTGGTCTATAGAGCAAGTTCCAGGTCTGGCTCCAAAGCTACACAGAAAAACCCTGTCTCAGAAAACAAAACAAACAAAAAAATAAACCACAACAACAAAATTCTCAGTCATTTCACCAGAATTCTCATGATGGCAATAGAATGTGAGGCTGACTGCACAGGAAGGCAGAGAACACAAGAGGTGTGCAGCCTCGCTGAGGGTAGCTGTGAATGGAGAGTTTGACAGTCAAAACAACAATAGAAGCCTGAACTGGGAGCTGGTATTGAGGCAGCTGACCTGCTGTGATGTGGCAGTGACCCAGAAGATGCAGCCTAAGGGAAGCACACAACCCATGGAGAGAAAGAGCCAGCCATCTGAAAAACCAACACAAGGGAATGTACAGAAGAAGCATAGGTGGCAAAGAGTACACAGCTGCCTGAAAGCAATGCCTGTCAGTGGGTGGCTAACTCTGGTGGTATTTGGAGTCCAGGCATATGTAGAGTTTGGGACCTGTGAAGCATAGATAGTGGCTAGAAGCTCTTGTAGCAAGGCTGCAATAGGAAAAATCCCAGACTGGCTCAGATGGCTTGGGGCAAAGGAAGAAAATCCAGAGAGCTCTTGACAGCTGGGTGAACTATAAAACCAGGGGCAAGAGGCTATCTCATGATTTTGTGCTCCACATTAGATAACAGATGTTTTGTTTATCTAACTATTCTTTATCGTTAAAAATCAGAGATCAGATAGCACAATAATTACCTGGATGATCAGAGAAGTGACAAAGTTACAGGTGACCGACTTCTTTCCTCATTCCATCTAAAACGATCCTCTCTCAGCCACACCTTAGTACTTCCTATCTCCTCTCTGTCCTCAGACCTCCAAAACTTCTATGGTTAATTTTGGTCAGCTAGTGGTTAGCTCTGCCCTCTGACAGAGAGCTAACTTTCTAATCAGAATGCATTCAGTATATCATACCAGTACAACACACCAGTGGATCTGAGGAAAAATGCAGAAAACGTGTCAACAGAGTTTTTGGATGGTTAGGAACAGGAACCATATTCTGACAATACAACAACTATAAGCAGAAGGAAAGCCTGACAACTATGCAGAACTGAATGAAATGTGCTTATCAACAGTGTAGGAATGTAGGGATTTTTAAGGAATAACTCATTGATCAGACATTGTTTGATAGAGAGTGCCAGCATCTAAGATCTGAATGTCTTAAAAAAGTAGGGACAGGGTCCTGCAGGCTGCTCTGAGATGTGAAGCCAATGTAAAGACTAATATTGGCTCAGGACACCCCCAAACTAAGTTCTCAGAAGAAAAATTAATTTGCCCCAGATGGACAAAGGGCAGAGAATAAGAGACTGAGAAAAGAGACAAAGGATGGGGAGGAAGACAAAGGACAGGAGAAGGGTTATTTGTCCATAAGCAAATGATGAATGGTGGTCTATAAAGGCAAAATGGAAAATCCTGTGCAAGAATGAGGTGTTAATTTTACAAGCTAACTAGATAAACTAAAGGAGGCTGTTCATTGCTGGACTTCAAGACTGATAGCTAGACCTTGTTAGTAGGCCTCAGGAGGAAAGAGTGACTAATAAGGGAATGGAATTTGAGGGCTGATTTAGGAATGTAATTCAAAAGATTTAGCAAGGGAGAGGAAAAAGGGGAGAAGGTCAAGCCCTGCCAGAGCCATGTTCGCAGTTGTAGGACCAGCTAGAGTCCTTCCATCTGGCCTATCCAGTCTCAGGTCTTTTCTACCTAAGCAACAACAGTTATGGGTTTAGTCTCATAGAGTGGGCCTTAAATCAAATTAGATATTGGGTGCTTACTCCCACAAGTATTGTACTACTAATGTACCAGAATATATTGCAGGCAAACTACCAATGTTAGTTGAAGCATTTGTATCTAGGTTGGTGTTTACCTTTCTTATTTGGTAATGTGCAGAGCACCGTTCATTACCATGAATACTAGCCAGTGGGAATAAAAGCACTTGATAGGCACCAACTCATATTCTCCAAGTTCAATGAGATGAGTATAAGTCATCTTCAGCAATAAAACCATCTCATCAGTGGATAGAGAGCAACAGATAGCCTTGACAATAGCCTGAGTTGTTTAGATGTTCCCATTGGGCTCCTCCAACCGATAATTCAACTAAAAGTAACCAATTCCCAGTTCTGAAAGTTTCATTTGGGGGAGAATGATGTTCATGAGGGGCTCCACCTCCTATGTTATTTGCCAATTTCATTTAGATCACACACACACACACACACACACACACACACACACACACACGATGTTTAGGAAACTTCTACTGTGTTAACTTTCCATACTACTCCTCAGTTCTTAGTTTTAGCTGTTCTACCCCACATTTTCTTTCTTGCCCCTTTTGCTTCCTTAAAGCACAAATTCTAGTTGATATTTCATGAAAATCAGGGCCAGATATTGGGGAAACCTGGAATATCAGAGAGAGGAAGCAGACCACAGTCAATTCTCATCCAGCTACATCTCAGGCCAATCAGGGTAAAAGCTATCTTCAAAGTCCTCTGTCTGGCTCCAGCTCCTAAGAAATTCCTCAGTCTCTGCCTATGCCTGCCTTAAATATCTTCTCTTCCCAGTTGTTTCACTTCTGAGTTCAACTCTGAATCATAATCCCAGAGTTAGGATTAAAGGTGTGAGCTACTACTGTTTCCAACACCAGCCCCCAGGCTTTGAACTCACAGAAATACAGAAGGGTCTCGGTCTCCTGAGTGATGGGATTAAAGGTGTTACCACTCTCTGACTCTCAGTGTTTGACTATGGGTGATTCTGTTCTCTGAAATTCCAGGTTGATTTTATTAAATATAAAATATATCACCACACTCCCCCTCCACATTTGATCTTCCCAATTCATCACACCCTCATCTATCTATAACTATCTATTCTACGTCCCTTTTCTAGGGAGATTCATCAATCTCCCCCAGTCCCTTACTCTATATCTAATTTCTGTGCTTATATGGATTGCAGCTTTTATCCATGGCCCAACACCTAAAATATACATTAAAAAGTGAATACATACCGTGTTTTTCTTTCTTGGTCTTAATTACCAAATTCAGGATAAATTAATTTTTATTCATATACATGTTAATTTTATGACTTCATTAACTTTTAGGGCTGAGTAATATTCCATTGTGTAAATGTAACATGTTTTCTTTCTTCATCTGTTGATAGCCATTTAGGTTGTTATGAATTTTTGCCATTATAAATAGAGCAGCAAAGAATATGGTTGATCAAGTATCTCTGAAGAAAAGTGAAGTACCTTTGGGTATATGCCTAGGAGTGGTATAGTTGGATTGTAAGGTAGATTGTTTCCCAGCTTCCTGAAGAACCGTCACACTAATTTCCATAGTAGCTGTACAAGTTTGCACTCTTACCAGCAATAGATAAGTGTTCCCCTTACTTCACATCATCAACTATGATTTATTTCATTGATCTTGGTCATTCTGATTTGTGTAAGAAGAAATCTCAACGTATTCTGGAGATATTAAGGAATATAAGGGACATTTCTCAACATAATAAAGGCAATTAATTACAAGCTCCTAGCCAATATCAACTTAAATGGAGAAAGGGGCATTTTCACTAAAACCAAGAACACAACAATGTTCACTCTCTCTATACCTAACCAATATAATACTTGAAGTCTTAACTATCACAATACAGTAACTGAAGGACATGAAGGGGATGCAAACAGAAAAGAAATAGGTGATGCAATATGCATAAGTGACCCTATAACTTCTACCAAGAAATGTTTACACCTGATAAATATCAGCAAAGTAGCAGGATACAACACACACACACACAGACATACACACACAGACACAAACACACATACACATACACACATACACACACACACACACACACACACACACACACACACACACACACACACACACCAGAAGCCCTCCTATCTACAAATGAAAAATAGACTGAGGCATAAACAGGGAAAATAACACCCTCTACAATAACCTCAGACAATGTAAAATATCTTGGGGTAACTCTAAACCAGGCAACTAAAGACATCCAGACATCAAAGAAATAAACTGAGGAAGGTATCAGATGAAAAGAACTCCCAGGATCATGGCTTGTTGTATTTACTGATTTGTTGAACCATGTCTACATTTCAGGGAAAAAGCGAACATGTTTATGATAAATACTGTTTTTGGTATAAATTTGAATTTTTTACCTTAGGGGCAGTTTTCGTCTGTGACTTTATTGAAGATTTGATTCTTGCTATGGATTTGAGATTCCTCACCCTCACCTGTGCATATAAGTTTGAAGGTTTGATATATCAATGGTGCTCCACATGTACAATAATTTCTAGAAATTCTAACAACTGATTTACAGTCTTAGCCCCACATCCCACTTGCTGCTGAGAACACAGTTACATTGCCTTTTGACTGTGTCCTCACGACTGTGTCCTAGTATGAAAAATTACATTTCCGAAGTGTGTTTGAAGTGATTTTTTTAAATTTTAACAAAACTGTTATTTCCTTCTGGAAGAGACACTGAAGCCACTGTCAAGTAAGTTTGGAGGCTATTAAAAATGTTTTGGAAAGTAGGAAGGAAACCTTGGGGAATGAAAGATGTTTTCTAATTTTCTAAAATTGGATATTATTATTTTTCCATTTGTTTTGTTCACAAGGATTGGGATCAGCTAATTCACACAGACAGATATGGCCTGGGGAGAATGGCTCACACATGGGAAACCCAGAGCTCAGCTGTTCCTACACTACTGTTTTCCTGGGATTAGAGAAGTTCACTCTTCCATTTGATCGTATCAGTTTCTAACAACCTCATGGTCAGAACTTCCCTCTGCAGATAACAAGATAATTCTGGGTCTAGAGAGAGATGAGCTGATGACATTTCTTCTTTATAACTACTTCTTAAGACCTCATTACACATGGATGGTTATCAAAGGCCCGGTCAGGTGAGTGTTTTCCTCTTCATTGATACTGAGAGTTGTAAGTAAGTGGTGAATGAATTTTCTGTAATAAAATGATTAGAAAATTCTCTGCATATAATTTTACTTTTGAGCCATACTGTATTTTGTAACATAACAGATGCTTGTAAACATAAAAATATGAGTATAATGAGTTGCAGAAGAACATAAATTTTACTTACTGTGATCTCTGAATATACTGTTTGTGACCCTAGAATGGGGGTCAGTGAGAAAGGAGCAGAGGAGGGTATAGACAGGAAAGGCTCAATAGGCATGTTGGCTAAAAATGCCATGAAACCATCACCTTTCCCAATGAATGTACACAATACATAATGTATATGTAAAAAGTGAGCTCTAATAGAATATTTTAATGATCATATATGACTAAATTCTCCCAAGTATGTACTCCTATATTTCTAAAAATATAATCCTACCTAGGTATTACCACGTGTTAGTTTTCCATAGCAGTCACAAAACACAAGAAAATACCTTACAATTGAAAACCAAAAAACACACATTTATTGATTTTCAGGAGTACATTTATAATACTAATGTATATTTAAAGTGTATTTTGTATTTTCTCATTTTTCTACCTTTCTCAAGTCACCTAAGTGTTGCATTGATTTATATGAAACTTAAACAATAAATATTAACTAATTTAATGTTTATCATAATGTTTATCAGTAATTTTCTGATCTGTTTAGTTTGCATATGCTTAGGAATGTTTTTTAGGGTAGTTTCAACTCATAGTAACACGTAAGATATTATTAACATTATACATTGAGTTTTAAAATTTTTTACATAGATTTGTTTATTCTATGGCAATGAATTCTAATAAAATCTTTTGATTCTGTTTACTTCAGAAGTATCTGAAAACCTCATCTCACTTACTTATGAAACCTTTGTGAATTTATCCTTACCAAAATTTAACTGTGAAATTTCAGAAGCAGATTTAGTGTTTAAATGAAATAAATTCCATTTTAATATTTCAAGTTTCCTAAATTGAACTTTGTAACGTTGAAACCCATATAATGTTGAGTAAACTTTTCATTAGTAGCGAGAAAATATTTTCAATTATCAAATAGTATAAAATTATGTAAAGTCATAATCTTCTAGGTTTCTTTTAGTAGTTACAAAATACAACTACTCATTGAAACACACTTACAAAAACTGCCAAGTAAATTAAAGTTTAGCTGATGAATCACACGTTCAATTTAATTTTCCTAAAATATCATTTACTAATGTATAAGAGGGATTAAGACAGGAAACATAGGGAGGTGTAGTGGTACACGTCAAGGCTAAGACAAGAAAATAAAGCATTTTATCGAAGTCAGTTTGAGCTACAGAGAGAGTCTCTATTCAACAACCCTACCACACACACACACACACACACACACACACACACACACACACACACACCAGCAAAGTTAAACTGGAAAATATAATATAGGATTATAAAATTGTTGTTTTTAAATATAGAATAAAATGATGGCAACAAATGTTGTTAAGTGACTGACCATAGAGTGTCCACACACACAGACACACACACACACACACACAGAGAAACATGCACACCCACACTCACACAAATAACAACAACAAAAACAAGTGAAAGAAACAAGAGTTTATGTCTGCAAGCATTGTATAATTTTCAGTGTGTTTTGAGTAATGCACATTAAAAATGTGCTCTGGTGCACTAGGCAAGGTCCACAGATCTGATTAAGTCAACATTAAAATAGAGAACACACCCTTCATTTTCTTTAAGGTTCATTTTATTAAACATATTTGATGAAACTCTCATATTTGAAACACAAATGCTGTACAGGTATTCATGATAGCAGCCTTGGCACACAATATGCTATTGATTTATTCATAGTCCTGGTAGTCCAACAATTTCAAACACACACACACACACACAACACACACACATCTATTGTGAACATTTTCAAATCTTTCCCAGACTTACACCATATGACTTGTGATCAAGCTCTGGGCATGACTGCTTCTCCACAATCTCTGCAGACATTTCTGCTGCTGCTGCTACATCTCAGGAGATCTGGTTCATACCTGTGAGATTGTAATATACTAGTCAGCATCTGTGTGCTTCCAGTTGCACGTATGCTGCATTTCATTTCCTAATAATAATTCATGAATTTTAATTATGTAAGAGTATCAGGCAAATCTATAAATGAATAAATAATAATATTTATCCCTGCTGCCATTAAGTATTTCATAAAGATTTCATGGAACTAATCTGAGTGGCTGAGGTCTTCATCTTCCTGAGATTCCTGAAGACTAATTAGTGTTGCTGACAATGGACAGGACATCAGCCAACACCATGTACTTTGTCACCAGAGAGGCACATAATCTATGTTCTCTCTGAGCAGTCATACTGCTTTTTGGTCACTACCCACTAAACATGGTAAAACTTAAAAGTGGCATGCTCATCATCTCCTCCAAGCAAAATAAAAAAAATCACATGAATTCAGAAAACAATAATGTTCTATATTAAACATTATGATAACAATGGGGTAAAGTCATATTTCTCCAGAGAATATAGAGCTATGCAGGAAGTAGCTCTTGGTTTCTTTCTTGTGTATTTTTTTCCAGACAGCTGCCTGCAAACTGCTTAGTCTTTGGTTCTGGGTCAATGCAATAGTGTTGGCTTCTCACTGTTATGAATGTTTATGGGTTCATTTAGGTTTTAGTACTCACAACTTAATTTTACAACTTAAACTATTTGAAGTCCAGAAAGAGCAATACCCTGCATTTCCAGTGACTGTTTTGAATGTGCACCAATGCTTTTGTCTGAGCAACCCTGATCTTTACACTCCTATAGAAGATAAGTTATGTATACAGTTAATGAATTTCCAGAATGTCATAGAGGTCTCATTCTTCTTGTGGCTGTACTGCTTTGTATAATTATCTCTGATCTTTTCTTTTCTCTTTGATTTCCTGGTTAGCATTACATTAGTATAGATCTTTTGAATCTTCTACTATGGAACTGCCAAATTCATCACATAAAAATATATGATAAATAACTAAAATTTAAATTAAAATAAGTACCTTGGATTGTCATGCACAACAGTTCTCTATCACTCTAGAGGCAGTGAGCAGAAGAAAGAAAATTTGAGAAAATCCTGGACTACAAGAAGGGTCAAGGCCAGCATCAGTCATATAGTGAGATCCTATGTTTATTAAAAGAATAAACACAAAGCAAACAGACTAGCAACAAAACCCCACAGTTTCAGGACTTGCTGTGGTTGTAGAATGCTTTCTAGAATATGTAGAACATTTATGTTGACCCCCGAAATGCAATGTTTTTCTAGTAAAGCAAAGAACCATTCTCAAATTATATATTATATATATTTAACACCTCAATTTGTAGCCATGGAAGCTATGGACTTTTCTGGGCCAGCCCCAACTCCAGTGAACCTAAGAGAAAAATGCCAATTGATAAATCAGAAGATGTTTCATTTTCTTCATGGGAAAAACATTTACAAAGCTAAGGATATGAAATAAAGAAGTTGAATTATGTCTTTGGAATAAAAAAACATTTTAGATTATTATTTTCTACCTGATTATGTCATCATTTTATGACTTATAGTATATTGCTACATTAATAATTTATATATTAATAATAAATTATTATGTACCAATAGATATCTTTTAATAATGGATTAATTAGTAATAAATAATTTCCATATATGGTTTGTCCATTTTCAATTTTAAAATTGGAGTTGGGCTACAAATATTTCAGTTTGGAGATCAAGGAGTGAATGAAATGTTATCCTGGAGCATTTACTTGTTTATTTATTTATTTAAAATTCTATCCATCTGTGATATGAGGAGTTGTGTCAGTCTTCGTTATCATGTTAGGTCATGTTTGGTACATATCCATGGGAGACTGGCTCTGGAATATTTTTTGAAGGTAAACAGAGAAGGAGTTGATATTGGGAATGAGATGTGGATGAGGGAGGAATTGGAAGGAGGGCAGGACAGGAGGAGAAACTGCAATCTGCATGGGATGTATGTGAGAAGAATAAAAGTTTAAAAAAGATTTATTGTATTTTACATATGAGTGTTTTTCTGCATCTATGTCTGTGTGGCACTCGCATGCCTGGGTCAGAGATGGCAATGGCTCTCCCTAGAACTGGAATTATAGATGGCTATGAGCCACCACATCACTGATGTGGACCTAACCTGGGTCCTTTGCAAAGTAAACTGTGCTCTGAACCATTGAGCCATCTCTCCAACGTGTATTCTAGAGCTATAAAAACAGAGTATTAACATACAACAGCTATAGACATATGTTGGTGGGAGAATTAAATGCTAGGCTCTGACCATTAGGATAAATCAATTCCTTTACTATATTAACCTTTAAAAGCACAAAACTTGTGTAAATATCAAACATGTGGTTTATTGTCGCATATGCATGAGGAGGTTTTAGAGGTTTATCAGACACTAACATCTGCATTTTTCTATACATACATACATGCATGCACCTATATATGTGAAATATATGAGTGAACTTGAAAATACTATTGGACATTCTTTTTCTCACAAGAATCTGAGTCAGTGTAGCAGTTTTCTCTTTATCAGAAAGCTGATTTTAAAGTACTGAATTAAATTAACTTGATAAAATAATGACATTGGTAACCAGGCCAAATAATGAACATGGGCACCAAAGGTAAGATTGATGTGAGAAACTGTAAAGTGTGTGAGTGCTGATGACATCTAGAGGGAGGGGGAGGAGGGTAAGGAGGGATCTGAAGATAGGTGAGATCTGAGAAGGGTAATGAGGGACACAGAGCTCAGGAGGGAAGAAGAGGGTGGGACTCCAGAACAGGGTAAGAGGAGAGTGAAGGTAATAGTATACAACTTATCCGGCAGGAAACATGGGAAAACGGGAGGGGTCTTTCCAGGAGAGATAACTCCAAAATAAAAGGAGGTAAGCAGGTAGGTAAGATAAAAATATGGGCTGCTGGAAAAGCTATCAGGAATCACACTGTGAAACATTTATGACACCACCAAAAAGAATAGTATTTGTCTCAATAGTAAGAAGTTAGTTCTTTTAACCTGAGGTGAAGTTCATAAAAGTTTTAAATGGTATGAGAAATAAATGAAAAGATATCTAGGATTATTTGTAATCACAATGGGTATCCAACTGTATAGATGTCCTTATTGTAGATAATAGGGAGTATAAGACTTGAGGTAAATGATAATATAAAAACAGATGAATTGAGATAGACTTTTGTTAATGAAAATTTGGGATTATCATGAATTATTACTGTGATTCATTAGAATTATAAGTCAAAACATAAGTAGTTACAAAATAGAGCTTATTAAAATTATAAAATATGAGATGGACTCACCTCAGTCTTTTGGATTTTTTTGTAATTTTTCCCAGATTAACATAATTTTTATTCAGTTGTACAAATATTATTAATATTCTATGTTCATCACTACTGTTTTAGGTGTTAACTGTAAAACAAAGCAATTTAAATCAACAGGATTGGATTTCTAAGGCATAAACCCCAGGTGATATACAGGCACACAAATGTCCATTCTGCATAGGATGTAACTGTAAATGCCTTTATTATCTCTAGTATGTTATATGTACAGGTAGATACATGGAGAAGTACATAGACACATATAATATCCAGTCTGGTACATCATATTTTAAAAAGATGGGTTAATCAAGAATAAGTAGGGTAAACAGAATGATATAGACATACTGACCAGTGAATCACAAGTGTGATGTATACTCTACTATTTTTCCAGGTTTATGAAATATGCTTTCTCTATGATGTTCAGATGAGTACACTTTCCATATATGTTTTCATTGAAGAATGTCCTTAATTTCCTATCTGGATTTGGAATCCTATCCAATATGTTTCTCCTTTTTTTCTACACTTTCATAATCCTAGGTCACAGACCTAAGACCACGGACCTGATCTCCTGTCAACTGAGCTTCATCCACATAGTGATGGTTCTCACTGGAGGGAATATTTGGCTGACAGACTTATTTGAGTTACTGAACATTGAGAATGACTTCAAATGTAAGACAATCTTTTACATAAGCAGAGTGATGAGAGGTCTCTCCATCTGTATCACCTGTCTCCTGAGTGTGTTCCAGGCTGTCATGATCAGTCCCAGTTCGTCATGGTTGGCAAAATTTAAATATAAAGTAAAAACATACACAATCTATGCTTTCTTATACGTTTGGTCTTTCAACTTGTCATTCAGTAGTAGGTGGATCTTCTATGTTGGTGCTTTTTCTAACATGAGTGAGACCAACCAGATGAAGGTCACCAAATATTGCTCACTCTTCCCCATGAACTACATCATCAGGGGATTTATTTTAACAGTGACTACCTCCAGAGATATATTTCTTGTAGGAGTTATGCTGAGCACAAGTGCATACATGGTGATTATCTTGTGCAGACATCAGAGGCAATGCAGGCACCTTCACATCATTAAGCACCCAAGAGCGTCCCCTGAGAAAAGGGCTACCCAGGCCATCTTGGTGTTGGTGGTTTTCTTTGTGGTCATGTACTGGGTGGACTTTATCATCTCAACCACTGCAGTCCTGTTATGGATGTATGACCCAGTCATCCTGACTGTTCAGATGTTTGTGATGAATGCCTACCCCACAATTGCTCCTTTGATACAAATCAGTTCTGATAAGAGAATAATCAATATGCTGAAAAGCTTTCAGTCAATAAGTCACCAGATTTTTAAAAAATGTTAACTTTTCTCTTCTTTTAAAAAATCAATTTATTATATATATGAGTGCCGTGCCAGCATGTGTGCCTGTGTGAATTCTTTGTTCTAATAGAGAGGCAAGAAGAGGTCATTAGCTCTCCTGCAATTGAAGTTAACAGATAGTTGTAAGGAGTCATGCTGTTACAGCACCAATAATTTTTTTCATAAGAAGAAATTGTTCTTAAACTGCTTAATAGTTCAAATTGTGAAGCAAAAGTCTTCATATGATTGAAATAAAGCTTGTGATATTACACATGAATATTCTTGTGACTGCTGCCAAGTTGTATGGAGTCATTTAACTGTATACCATAAGTCCATATTTGCACAGGAATTCTTTTACTCTCTCCTTTTTACTTTATATCATAAAAGTTCTCTTGAGGCTAAGGGTATTCAAGGTAACTACTCACTTATAATGACTTTTTTCTCGTTTTTTATTATTAATAAAGTCTCATTTTTTATCCATGTATCCCCTTGTTTGAATGCCCCTCCTCTCCTGCCCCTACAAGTCATTCTTCTCCCCATCTCAATATCTCCTCCAAGGCAAGGACAGTAGGTCCCAAGGTGGCTTAGTTCAGCATCCACTCCAGGCAAATTCACTTTGCTCATCCCCACATCAAGACTGGCTCAAGTGTTCCTCTGGAAGGAATGGGTTCCAAAGTGCCAGTTCAAGGTGCTTCAGAACCCAAGCTGTTCAGTGTTTATGGTTTGCAGCTTCGACATGCTTTGGTTTTTGTTTAAATCCATTCATTCCAAATCCTCAAGAATAGTTTAAATATCCTACTGTAACTTTAATTATTTCCTAATAATTCCTCTGAACCATAAAAATAGCATGAATTTAAATGATCAATTTTAACTCCAGTTACTTAATGAGTCATATGAAAATTTCATGTACCTATTTATTTGTCCTCAGTTTATCTATATTTATTGAGATAAAATTGCTAACCAAATATATATATATATATATATATATTGCAGAATGTGTTTTATGTGCATGTCTGTGTGCATGTGTATGTGCACAGAAAAAGGATTTGTCTACATGTGCTTGTGGAGGCCATGACACAACATTGACTTGTCTTCATATTTTATATACTTTGTATTTTGAAAGCATCTCTCACTCTGATGTGGGTCTTGCCAAATAGGCTAATATAGCAGTCCCAGGAATTCTCCTGTCTCTGCTCATACAGCGCTGGGATTATAAGTGTGCACCAGTAGTATACTCTAGTTGAGTTTTTTTGTTTTTTTCCCAGTATTTAAATTTCTTTATATGTATTAGATTTTAGTCCTCTATTGGATGAATAGTTGGTAAAAAATATTTTTCTATTTTTATTCTGCTGCTTTGTCTGAATGATGGTTTCATTTTCTGAAGCTTTTCAGTTTCTAGAAATCTGGGTTATTAATTTTTGTTCTTCATGTCTGTGCTACCATTTCTGTTTTCAGAAGGTCTTTTCAGTGCTAATGAGTTCAAGGTGATTACCCACTTTCCTATCAAATCCTGTGTATCTGACATTAGTTAAGGTCTTTGATTCAAATTGAGTTGAGTTTTGAGCAGGGTGATAAGAATGGATCTATTTGCATTCTTCCACCTGCATACACCATTTTGACAAGCACCATTTGTTGAAGATACTGTATATTTTTCACTGTGAATTTCCAAATTCTTTATAAAAGATCATTCACCCATACATGTGGGGGTCTCTGCAACCATCACATTCACCAGAGTAATCATCCAGATGAAGTCAGAAGGAGGTTGGTTCAGCAAACCTGTGATGACTAAAACTTCAAGAGTCTGAACCTGAGTAGTTTATTTTATGAGCTTGCTGTAAATTGACTTTATTATGATGAGATATGTCCTTTGTAGTTATATCTCTTAATGACTTTTATCACAAAGCAGTCTTGGATTTTTGACAAAGCCTTTTCTACATCTAATAAGATGATCATGTATTTTTCATCTTTTAGTTTGTGGAAATGGTGGGTTACATTTGTCAATCTGTGTATGATGAATTGTCCCTACTTCATGGGATGAAGCCTTCTTGGTTACATCAAGATCTTTTTGATGTATTCTTGGATTTGGTTTACAAATATTTTGTTGCTTTTACATCTAAGTTCATCCAGGAAATTGGTTTGAAATTTACATTCCTGGCTTTTCTTGTGTGGTTTATCTATCAGGTTAATTGGGCCTTGTAAAAAGGACTGGGAAATGTCCCTTCTGTTTCCAATTTGGTAAATAATTTGAGGAGTATTCAATTGCCCACATATCCCAAGTTCCAAGTTCTTTCTTCAGTTTATTCTGTCTTCTACCCTATGGTAGTCAGTGTTGTCTATGGATCCCCCCTCCCCGTGTGTGTGTGTGTGTGTGTGTGTGTGTGTGTGTGTGTGTGTGTTCACTGAGAAGGGGTTTCTGCTAAGCAGGGGCTTTGTGGCTTTGTCTGTGTCACCTTGGTCACTATAAAAACTGTGCTCTGACACCTTCCTTCAGTGACCACTAGGCTTCTTTCACCAGAACACAGAGACCTTGTCATACCTACTGCCTCAGATCCACACCCTACACAGACCCCTTTCCCTACAGCATTCTCTCTACAATAATTTCTTCATTCAAATCCCAAGGCATGCCTACATGTGCCAGGCTCTGTGTTCTTACTTTAGATACTATGTTGAATATATAGATCCTGTAGCCTCCTCTACTCTGCCAAGAGCACCCTTTGTTTACACACACTATCACTTACCTCTTCATCTGCAGACCTCTCTCTCAAGGCCACAAGTAACATCTGCTCTAGAGATAGCTGGTTACCAATCTGATTCTGCTCACAAAGCCCTACAAAGTAAAGGGCTTTCTGGTTAATGATTCATAAGAGGAGACATACCCATGCAGAGAAGGTTGGGTTTGCAGCTGACCCACCACACCACAGTTCTGCACCAAGACAAAAACCCAAGAATAGCACTCTGAGGACAAAGTCTATGACAAAGACCAGAGTGTGGCATGCTAAAGATCAGGGACCTTGGCAGGCTACCTTCTGTTCAACCCCTTCCAGCTTCCCACTGAGGAGAAAGAACAGGATTTGGCTCTCTAGTTAGACTTACAGGTGTAGATAACAAGGTTCTGACTCAGCATAAGGACTCTGTCCTAGATTTAACACTAATACTAACATGTATTTCACTGAACCCATTAGGTCTTTGTAGCCCTTCTCCCACCATGCCCCATTCATGAATTCTAGTTTGTATTTAATGAAATCTCAGAACCAGATATTAGGGAAAAGCTGAAATATCAGAGAGAGGAAACAGATCACAGTCAATTCTCACCCAGTCAACTTCTCAGGGTAAAAATTATCTTAACAGATTCCTTAGCCTGGCTCCTTATTGTTTCTTCAGAGTAATATCTGTCTTCCCACGCCTGCCTTAAATACTTTATTTGCCCAGGAGTTTCACTTCCGGGTTCAACTCTGCATCATATTCCTAAACTTAGGATTATAGGTGTGAACCACTGCTATTTGTTAGTTAGGCCTTGAACTCACAGAAAGATCTCTGTCTCTACAGTTATGGAATTAAAGGGGTAGGTCAGCATTCCTGGTCTTTCCTGTGCTGGGATTAAAAGTGTGAGTTACCACTCTCTGACCCTCCTGACTTGACTGTGGGTAGATCTGTTCTCTGATATTTCAGACTGGTTTTTATTAAATATAAAATATATCACAACAATGTCACATGTATTTTATAGTCATTAGCAAACATGTCAGAGGTCTTTGGTCCCAAACACAAATCCAAGAATTTTCACTTGTGAAAGGCAGCAAACTTTCTGTTTAGCAAGTTAGCAGTAGTTAGTTCTCAAGATCAGCTTTGAGAAAATGTCTCACCAGAAAACAAATCCATAAAAAATGTAGTTTAAAGCTCAAACTATATATATGGAGAAGACTTAAAAGCACAGACAAATAATGACAAAACATGAGGCATTGATAATGCTATATTCTTGTGTTTTTCTTTCTGAAAAAGTTATCAGTAAGTATAACATTGGGTTTATTAAAGACTACAAAACCACCACCCATAAGTCCCCTCTGTGTTTCATTCAATCTCTCCATCCTGCTAGATGTCACACACCTTCCTTCAAGGTCTAGCTTTGAATTTGTATTAGTATACAAATTATCTTAAACAGAAATTGGTGAAAAATAATTCAAAATTTGTATCAATATACAAGAACCCATAACAATGCAAATTATCTAAAGCTGATAGTTGCTAAATTAGTTTTCAAGTAGATACAATAATCTACCTTATTATTCTATCTTATTTGCCTTTTTTCATTTTTCCTCCCCTGATATTTCTTTTTCCTTTTTTTTAAAGATGTACTTTCTTTTTCTTTTCTTTCTTTTTTTTTTTTTTTTGATGAATAACGTCATATTTGGGGGAGTTGAACAAGGAGATACATGGATTAAAAAAATATGCCTTTTTTTCATTTTCAAAAGAGATTCCTGAATCTAAACATTATTGATCCACTCCAACCCTATTATAACTTATAACCCTTACAAAAGACAATTACTTATAATTATAAATATTTTGTTTTTAAAAAAATTAATTAAAAATAAAAATTTAATTTATTATTGTGAGTGTATGTGTGTGGGATGTGTTTGTGTGAAGGCATGCACATATTCCATGTGCCCATATGGAGGTGCAATGAGCTGATTCTTTCTGTCTTAGAATTGCATGGTGGAATTCTTCTTCTCCGGCTTTCCTGGCAACCATTTTTACCTGCTGAAAGATTTCTCTGGACCTAAATGACTTGATTTTCCTGGTCTCTGCACTTAACTCCCTGTATCACAACTGTTTAAACTACATCTCTTTTTAGACTCTATGAGTTATTTTCTTGTCTACCTCCAGGTATTTGACCTCCAGCTTAGGTCGAATGCATCTTACAAGTTAAACTAATGCTTCAGTAATTTCTTGAATTAGGTAGCATCAGAGCCTTGCTGAAAACAAAAGACAGTGTCTGAGAGCAAATGGGAGTGGGCATTGCTGTCAGCAGCAATGTTATGGTTTAAAAGGCCTACTTCAAAGTTGGGGAACATTGTGGGATCCAAAGGTGGGGTCCTAGCACAGACAGGCAGAAAAAAGTTGTATACACATACTGCAACCTTTGGTAGTCAGCTGTGCTTTTCTTGCAGTTTAACTGTGCTGTCCATAACACCGGGGCAATGTGCATCGCCCACCTCACTTACAGAAACCACAGTGAGCATGTTTTCAGAGGATAGCAACTTCAGGAAGGCCCAGGTAATGGAGCAGCCCTCCCAAACACGGCATCATTTAAAAACCTCCCCAGAACTATCTGGGCGAAATAAGATAGTCTCCTCCCAGAGAGGAGACACCTGGCAGTCTCAGCACCCAGCCCGCCCTCTCTGCGTCCTGCAGCGCGCCCCACAGACCTTGCCGGTTCGAGCCCGCGAGCGCGCGCCCGTGCGGTGGGTCGGGGGCGCGCGGCGAGGGCGGCCCAGCACGTCCCCGAGCTCTGCCGGCTTGCCGCGCGTCGGTCTGCCGGCATCGGTCAGTGTCCCGGGAGTCCCGGAGTGTGGACCGGCCCCGAGTCCACCGTGCAACCAGGATCCGGACCGGCCTCGCGGAAGCCATGAGCCGCCGGCTCCGCAGGGTGGCGGCGCTGCTGCTTGGGCTGCTGCTGGAGGTAGGGCCCCCGGCTCCCTGCGCCGCCTGGAGTGGGGACGCGGGAAGGGCAGTTGCGGAGCTCCGGGATCTGCGGTGCGGGGTGGCGGAGGGGCCTGGTGCGGGGACCCCCAGCCCTGCCTGCGAGCCACCGCCTCCTGTCTGCGCCCGGGTGTCCCTCGCTCCTCGGTTGGCTTGGGGAGGGACCTTTGTGCGTGTCCACCCGCGCTCCCCGCTGCACAGACAGGGCCTGGGGCGGTGCCACCCGCAGCTAGGAGGACAGAGAGGGACATTTCTGCTTTGGGGAATGAAGTGCGGGCTTTTAGAGGAGAAAATTGCACCGGGAGCTTAGGTGGTGGGTGAACCGGGGTGAAGCCCCCGGCGGAAACTTGATGGTGGGTGGAAGCACAGCCAGGGTTAGACTGCGTCTGCAGGCGACCAAACCGCGACATCCTGTGACGCCAGACATCCTTCCTGCTCCAGCGGGTTCATTCAAAGGCTAAAGAGTGGACTTGTGGTGTGTAAGATCAGAATTGAGATTTCGGGATTTGTTCACTCTCCCACAGCTTCACTATTCTGAAAGAGTTTTGCATTAATAAAGGCAGTGTTAAGTGGGGAATGATAACCCCGACCGTCTCGGTCCCGCCTTGAGACCTACAAAACGTCCTTGGCTGGGGAGTGCGGGCTGGGCTGGGAAGACTTAATGTTTTTCTTGGAGACCTGGAGGGAAGTCTTAGTTCTTCAGAAAGGAAGGGTAGAGAAACAGTTGCTCCTTGACCCAACTTCGAAGCAAAGATTGCTTGCTTTTCTTCGAAATAGCTCTTATCTGGCGTTTAATGTTTTTTTTTTGGGAAAGTTCCACCTCTAGCTTTCTTCTCACTTGCTCAGATTTTTAAAATCTTAGAAAGGAAACCTTCTAAGTGGTGACTGAACAATGATGTGGAAAAGGGAAACAGAGACCGCTGTTTACAAAAATAAACGTGTTTATCTTAACACATCTCTGCCAATATGTGTAATCCTGTAATCTCATTCGTGTGTGTGTGTGTGTGTGTGTGTGTGTGTGTGTGTGTGTGTGTGTGAACAGTGCTGATAAGATTATCTAGGGTTCTCTTGTTTCTATTTGTGACACTCCCATGTCCTTCCTAGCCTTGTGTATGTGTCCTAAAAGCCTGCAAAGGGCTGCTTGTGTTTATTGGTTTATTTTTATCTATCTCTATTCCAATGTTTATTAAGGAAATGAACAGGAGACCGCAACTAGACATGCCACCAGTCAATGCTTCTCATTCAAGGCTGGAAGTGGTGAAACCTCTAAACTGTATTAGCTTTGCAGGGGAAAGAACCAAAAGTAACCTCGAATATGATAGATAACATGTGGTTGTTGCTTGTCATTAGTTTTTATTTTCAACTTTTTATTCTACTGCTTACAGTGGTGTTGTCTTGAATTGTAGGGATGGACTCTCTTTCTTGCTGATTTAAATGAGAAGGCAGTAAAAACAAGGTCTCAGCACTCAGCCAAGGTTTATTGCAAGCAGAAACGCACACAGGGCAGGGAGGGAGGGAGGGAGGGAGGGAGAGAGAGAGAGAGAGAGAGAGAGAGAGAGAGAGAGAGAGAGAGAGAGAGAGAGAGAGAGAGAGAGAGAGAGAGAGAGAGAGAGAGAATAAACACAAAGAGACAGTCTCCCACAGTCTCGCATAGGTAGGGATCCAGACCTGAAAAATCATAGTTTTTCTGGCAGAGCTAGAACTTATGTTTGGGGATGGGTTGAGTTCCTCCTTCCTCTCTTAATTGGCTAGTTTGGGCTAGTGCAGGAGATTGGATAATACAGACAAAGAAAGGGAAGCTGATTGGTTTATATTATAGGAGTACTCCCCTCCCCTTGTGGGAGATTTGAAAGCCCACTGAATACTTTCTGGCAGGAAAAAGCCCACTAGTCTTGGTGAGGAAGAAGGAAAAGCAAGTCTGTTGTCTCAAACATTCAAGTGGAAAGTATAGTATTCTACTGAGAACATCTTTTCCTCCTTTGCCTGCTGGAGATCTAATGCCTAATCCTTTAATGTAAAAGGTTTTGTTCTTTTTATGTTTTGTTACATAAGAACTTTTTTCAAGTACAAAAAAATGGAACCCAGGACCTCTGGGACTTTGAACATAGTAGTCAAACAAGGCACTCTACTTTTGAGTTGCATTCTTGTTCATTTAATTTTATTTATTTTTTTCTTAACTGTTGGAGATCAAACCTAGAGCTTTCTACACATGCCAGACAAGTAATCTATCCAGCCACAGTCCCTGTTTTTAAAGACGAGATTGTCCTGTGTAGCCCAGACCTTGGGATGTGTCACCATGTCTGGATGAAAGTTTTTATCTTAAAGGGAATTATAAACTTCTTGAGGGGTTAGAAAAGACCCCAGAGGCAGAGCTTTTGCTTTTACAAGATGCTTTATCAGGGTGCTGGTAACATTATTTCCTCAATGCCTGATTTCTGGTGTGTCTTTGAGGAATGACGCTTTCTTAACAATTTATCACATACACATAATGTGAGACTTTAGACTGAGCTTTGCCATCTTAAACTGTCTGCTTTGAAGATTTTATTTGTCATAGGTGCTTTTGATGTCCGGTATCACCTGCTTAACTGTTCAGTTACAGTTACAGAGTGTGGGAAGACATTACAGAAGGCATTTAATGGTTCTACTTCTGACTCTTGACTGGCACTTGTGATGTTTGTTTTTGTTTCTCTGCAATGCTTGACATTGTTTCATGTTGACTTTGACCATGTTTTGTGGCAGTGACATCCTGTTTCTGTCTCTGGCAGCCTTTCATCAGTGGATGCTGTCAAAGATTAGGCTTAGGGGTTTTATCAGTGAGACATCCTTGAATAGAGAGACAGATCTTAACAATTTGAAGAGGGTTTTCCTGTCCCACCCTGACATCCCTTTTATAGACGTTTCCTTGGATGGAGAGATTTGTGTTTTTATTTAGTGAATGTTCATAGAATAACTTACTTTTTCACTAACCTTACTTTGAGCACTTTACCAAGGCTAATTTGTGATTCCTCCTGGCAATTGTCCTCATGCTCCTGGTTATTTCAAGTGGGAGATTATTGTACAACTTGTCCCAGGTTTCACTAATGTTAAATGAAGGGTTGAGGCATAAATAAAAGCACTTGGTTCTTTTATTCCCTCACCATCATGTTCTACTTCTTTCCCAAAGTCTGCTTACATGGACAGAATGTTTGCCTTGCCCAGAGAGATTTGCAGAGGTGTGCATTCCAACATGTAGGAACCACCAAAACTCCTCCAGAAAGTTAAGTCAGTCCTCCTTAGAGGGCTAATCTAATTTAGCACTTAAATGTGACATTTCAGAGAGGGAAGTTGGATGTGTACTGGATACCAAGACATCAGCATGAACATCCCAGGAATCTGGCTGTTCAACTGGACTTTTAAGTCAGGATTTAAACAGGAAGAAGCAGCTGACAACATCTTCCTAGCCCATAGCGGCATCATAAAGCTCGTTTCCTGGGACAACCCTTCCCCCATATTTAGTTTCCTGTGAATTTTATCATCAGTTAATGGGAGTCTTTGTCTTCTTCTCTCACACCTTCCAGTCACTGTCTACTACCTGGTTAAATATAAGGTTAATGCAGGTCAAAATTGTAGCATACTCCATAGGTTGGTCACAGACTGGTTCCTACAAATGGAGACACTAAAAGCCCCTTTGCGTCCTCAGATTCTAAGGTTTGATGCTTCAGTTTTGCTGGCTGGCTCACAAGAGGTCCTTGTAGGAAAAGGGAACAGGGAATCAGCTCCTGTCAGTAATGGTGGGATAATTCCTAGTGGCCTGCACTGGGCCACAGTAAGCTGCAGAAACAATCTAAAAAACTGATTGCCCCTCATCTGAAACAGGAATAATTAGACCCCAAGCATGGAGGGTTTCCTGGGACTTTTCCTCATAGCACAGTGTAGTTGTTGGATTTTTCCTCTTTCCTTCTTGGGTGGCCCATCATCCAACTCTCAAATAAATACACATAGAAACTGATTATTACTTATAAGCCTGACATTAGCTTGACTTGTTGCTTGTCAGCTTTTCTTAAGTCATCCCATCTATCTTTTGCCTCAAGGTTTTTCTTTTTCTTACTTCTGCATATCCTACTTCCACTCTTAGCCTTTGGTTGCCAGGGTGGCTCCCCCCACCCCATCATCCTTCTCCTCTTCTTTTCTTTCTCCTTGATCTTCTCCTAGATTTCTCCTCCCATTTATTCTCCCTGTCTGCCAGCCCCATCTATGCTTTCCTTCCAAGCTTTTGGCCATTCAGCTCTTTATAGGACCATCAGGTGTTTTAGACAGGCAAAGTAACATAGCTTCATAGAGTTAAACAAATGCAATATAAAAAGAATGCAAATCATTTGTGCATCATCAAACGTTTCAAAGCAAAAACAAATGTAACACATCTTCAAATCATATCCTACAAGACAGCAGTCTCTTTTTAGGAGTTAATTTGGTGACACTTTTGAAATATATTTAGTCTTTGTTAGAAGGGCTCTGTTCTTCCTGAAATGTATACTGTAAAATTTTGCTCAAATATATATATTAGTATATATATATTAATTTTTACTGATATCTTGGCTGTATTGGGCATGCCTTGTGCATGCCAGGCAAGTGCTGTATCTCTGAGCTATACACTCCCACTGCTCTTGAATATTATTTAAAGAGTCACCAGTGCAAGTCTGTAAGTTCATCTATATTTATTCAAAGGAGCATAAAGTCATTTTACAGGTGGAGCCAGGCTCAGTATTTCCCTTATCCATCCCTGGCACTAAATCTGTGTACTAAATGAGGCTACCTTTTGCTTCAAGAGAACAGCTGTTCTTGGCTGGGAAGGAAAGATGGTCATCCCTGGGCTAGGGAGGGTGAGGAAGTGAACATTATCTTTTGAAATTAGAAGTTTTGTGAGTGTTTTCCTGTAGTTCTATGTATTTTGATACTCGAGAATCTCAGAATTAGAACTTTATTGTTTCAGAGTAAGGAACTGTCAAATGCTTTATGCCCTGGAATTTCAACATGTGAGTTTTCTGAAATAAACCTTTCATGTGTCTTACTTCAAAGAGTATTTGAAATTCAAGCAACAATTCAATCTGAATGCAAAGGCTTCGGGTTTATCGGTGGAAGGTCCAGGGAGGGCCGGGTGGCTACAGAAATGGCAAAGACAGATGAGCCAATGACACATACAGCAAAGACATTGCTCTGAAATAGGGAGTCACCTGTTGTCTGGGGAGTCAGGACCATTGTCCAGAGCTGGGGCTCCACTTGACCTTGATTTTCCTTTAGCTTGTGCTGATGATGAAGGCTAACTGGGAATGGGTATGATGGTGACATACACAGCAAGGATAGTGTGATTGTCAGGCTGACCACTTAGGGTCATGGCTAGTGTAATTAATTAGCATTTACTTTTATTTTATTCTCTTTGTGGGATCTCTCAAATGTCTCCTCCTCAGCGTAGCTATCTTAACGACCCAAATAATTTCTCTCCTACTTGCTCTCTTGGTTACCTCCGCCTTCCCAGTTATTCCCTTTTCTTCCTGACCATGTCGCCTTCAAAATATGATGGAATTTATCTTCTACCATATAAGTAGTTGAGAGACAAATGTTTTAATACTGTTTATTAACTGAAGTATCCTAGTAGACTAGGGTGTAAGTCAGTGGCAGAGTGTTAGTGTTGCGTATGCACAGCCTGGATGGAAGTCTATTGTGGCATTAAATATGTATATGTATAGTGCTTGGCACATAGTAGAAACTTAGTAAATATTTGAATGAGGACATAGTTAAATGGCTAATAAATCACGTGTTAGGAGCTGGGCAGGGCTATGATAAAAGGAAAGTGTTAGGGCTCAGAGGAAGGGGTGCCTACGCGCATGAAATTCCTGAAGCGTTTGTGGAAATTGTAGGGTCTATCAGTTCATACTGAAGGTCCCCCATCCTCATCTAGATGTTTGTTCTGGTTACTAATCCCATCGCTCCTCAACTTTCTTAGTTTGTTGTTGTTTGTTTGTTTGCCTTTTTTGGTTTTTCAAGACAGGGTTTCTTTTTGTAGCCCTGGCTGTTTTGGAACATGCCCTGTAGATTGGGCTGGGCTCGAGCTCATAGAGATTAATCTGCTTCTGCCTCCTCAGTGCTGGAATTAAAGGTGTGTGTGAGCCACCATCTCTAGAAATTAGCCTTTATTTAAATATCATTCACTTTTTGTACCTTTTAGACCCTTGTAGAACATAACTGACAAATTCTTTTTGTCCCTCCATTAACTCCAATGTCGTGTTGCGTCTTGTGAGATCCCTAGGGTTACTTTGCTGTAGTCAGTTTACAGAGCTGTGTGTTAGTGAGACGTGGGCTGTTTCGGAAAGGTCACTGGTGTGTATAGTTTGTTCTGAAGACTTTGAGTCCTAATTCTTCCCTGTGGACACTTAATGCTATGTAAGGACACTCTGTTCTCTAAGTGTGAAATGACTGATGTTGTCATAGCACTGTTTTTCTTCCTGGTCCTCATGTATTAAGATTGTATCAGTTTGTGATCTTAACCTTTTACCTCAACTTCTGAAACAAAGAAGCTCACCTTGATTTGCTATGCAGTTGCAGTCTTTCTACCATGTGTTTCTCAGTCTCAGTACGGTGGTCCTGGAGCTGTTTATTATATTAAACATGTAAATTGGTTTTATTTCAAAGATATTTGTCTTTTTTGACCTAGCAAAATCTAGCTGTGTCATATAGTTTTAATTTATTGTTATTATTATTTCTTCTCATTGACAGTTTTGGTTAGTTTTATCCAGCTAATAAAAATGTTAAGCATAGTAGAGTCTGTGATATTTGCAATTTAACATGGAGGACATTATATCCGGAATTGTAATAAGTCAGACTTCAGGCTTAATACAGCTCTCAACTACAATACCTGCCTGCATGTCACCGTACCCTTTCTCATGATAGACCTCTTTCTTTTATTAGAG
The DNA here is from genome assembly GCA_004025045.1 of Sigmodon hispidus. Taxonomy (NCBI): domain Eukaryota; kingdom Metazoa; phylum Chordata; class Mammalia; order Rodentia; family Cricetidae; genus Sigmodon; species Sigmodon hispidus. The sequence goes on along the minus strand of PVIH01014414.1, from coordinate 29,051 downwards.
TGGTGCCTTGGTCATGGTGTCTTTTGCTGTTTCTAAGACTTGCTTGGGAATTGATATAATATTCTTAATCTTACTTATAAATTATTTTTTATTTTTAATTATGTGCATATATGAGGATAATATGAAGACAGTAGATCCTCTGGAGCTGGAGTTAAAAGCAACCATAATCCACCCAACTGGATGTTGGAGCCAAACTCTGGTACTCTCCAAGAACAGTATGCTCCCTTAACTGAGCCTGAACTGGCTTCTATTCAGAATCTCTCCATCCAACCTGTGGAACCAGTTAAATTCTACTTGGGGATTTTTCCAGGAGTTCTGTCAGTGTCAAGATGAATCAATTGAGGGAGTGAGAGGAGAGTTCAAATCTGTAATCTATACAAAGATTCCCAGATATTACATGAAGAGCCAAGAGCATGTAGCACATAGTCACAGTTCCATCCAAACATGAGACTTAACTCCTACCCAGATATCTCCTGTGTTCCAAGCAAGTAATAATCCTTTTCACATCTCATTTATAAAATAGCATCTCTCCTTTTTTTTTTTTTAATAGTCTGGGGGCACAGTTTTCTTATTAAAAAAATCTTTTAATTGCACAGCTCTGCTTCCATAGATTTTGTGTGTGAAAGTATAAATACCCATTACCTGTCTTCCCTGAGCTCTGACTGCTTAACTCAACCAGCAGCTGCCTTTTCTGATCACTAGGATCAGGGTTTGTGGGAGGCTCTTTTTCAAGTTGCTTCTTCAGTTTCTAAACGCCAAGAACTGATAAACAGAGAGTGAGCAAAAATGAGCAAATTAGAGAGAGAGGAAAGAGAGAGAATGAGAGAGGAGAGGGAGAATATATGTGTGTGTGAGAGAGAGAGAGAGACAGAGACAGAGAGAGACAGAGCGAGCGAAACCTTGCAGAAGCTGTAGTGTCTCTGTCCAGTCACAGTTCACTCTTTAGTTTGTTAATCTTTACTTGCAAGTGTTCATTGCCATGAGTCTGGCTGGAGGGGATTATGCAATCTTTTATAATTAGTTTTAAAGAATTGTAATGGGTTTTATTTCTCATTTACTTTAAAAATATGAAGTAAAATCATAGCATTAATCTTCAAGTCTATTTAGTAGATTTTAACTACTAATAGTAATTTGATACTGATTATTGTTCCTTTGAAAATACCTAAATATCTTTTATACCATTTGAAAATATATATTTTTTAAAATCTTATACTTTTCCTACAGATTTTATTGTAACAAATATGTATCTATGCTTGAAAATCTTAGTAACTATGAAACACACACATATTTATTAACATTAATTTAGCTCTCTAGATGTCTAGTTAGAGTTTCTATTGTTGTGATAAAGACCTCAGGCAAAAGCTACTTGGGGAGAGAGGGGTTTATTTCATTCACACTTCCCTGGTTTTTATGGGAAAACCAGGATAGGAAGGAACACAAGGCAGAAACTAAAGCAGAAGCTGTGAAGAAATACCATGACCCATGCAACTCCTAGAAGAAAATATTTAATTGGGAGTTTGCTTACAGTTTCAGAGAGTTAGTCCATGACCATCATGGTGGGAGGAATAGCAGCAGGCAGGCATGGTGCTGGAGCAGTATTTGAGAACTATATTCTAATCTTGAAGTATCAGGCACAGAGCCACTGGGCCTGGCATGAAGGTTTTGAAACTTCAGACCAACCTACAGAGACATAACTTCCTCTAAGAACATGTACACTTCAACAAAGCCACACCTCCTAATCCTTCTCTCTGGTGACTAGGCACTTAAATATATGCGCCTGTAGGACCCTTTCTCATTCAGACCACCACACTTACTATACCTCAGGATCACCTGTTTGTTGGTGTTTCTGTCCCCATAGGCAATCTGATGGAGGCTTTTTTTTTCTTCTTTTGAGGTTCTAGATAACTCTAACCAATTGGGACACTGGATAATGCTTAACTATCAAAAAGGGTGGAAGGGTTTTCTTAATTTTTGTAACTGTAACTTTAAAAACCCACATTTTTTTTGATATTCAGAAAGCTATATATAATTAATATAAAGTATGCAACTTCACAAGTTTTAATATAACCATGCTGCCTTCTACCATATATGTGATAAATCTATTATCTCTACTTGCCTTGAAGGAGCCTGGGTTCAAAGGCCCACCCAAGCATTCAGTTCAAATACTCAGCAGAGCACCCCCTATGAGAAAACAAACTAAATGGCCGTAATCAACTCAGGTGACCATTAGGACACGATGGTTGAACCTGTGGTAAAAATACCAGAAGTTCCAAGCAGAATAGCTGTGACCAACAGCAGGTTATAAAAAAACCCTAACCAGTTGACCTTAAGGCAACCCCATGTTGTGAACAACCTTATGACTCTAAGTATGACCTTTAAAGTGACCAATCATGTATTGCCCCAGTTGCTATGGTAATTTTATGGTCTTAGCCTTTAAAAGAGATATGAGATTGTTAATCCCTGCTACTCTTCTTGCTCCAAAGGCAGGGAGGTAGCCCACCTGTACAGATGAAATAAATCCTCTTGCTTTTTACATTAACTGCCCTGAAGTCTGGGTTCTTGGGGCCCCCTTGCCTAAGGATAGTACCCTGAGTCTGGGGTCTATTAGTCTTATGTAGTAATTTGAATGAAAATGGCCCATGTAGGTTCATGTGTTTAAATACTTCAGTGGATGGAACTGCTTGAGAAGGATTAGGAGGTCTGGGTTTATTGGAGATGAACCACTGAGAATGCCTTTGAGGTTTCGAAAGCCCAGACTGTTTCTGGTGAACTTTCTCTGCCTCACACTTTTTGGATAAAGATGTAACCTCTCAGTTACTGTGCTGTCTTTGCCTGCCTGCTGCAAGGCTCCCTGTTATGATATGCTAAGCCCTAAATAAATGCCTTCCTTTATTAGTTTCCTTGGTCATACCATTTTGTTACAGAAATAGAAAGGTAACTAAGACAGAAATTGGTACCGAAAGTCAGGTAGTACTGTGATGGCCCTGACCAACCTGTGTTTGTTTGGTTTTGTTTTTAAGAATGTGGAATACTTTTGGACCAAGGTTAGGACCAAGATTAGGAAAGCAGTTGAATGTTGTGAGCAGAACTTGCCAGACCATCTTTACAATATATATTGGCCGCCTTTATCTTACTTCTCATGTGTCATGGCTAAAATACTGGTAATTATGGACTTTGTATGGTAATTATGGATTCTTTGTGTAGAAGGCCAAGCTCCTTATGTTTTCTGGGGAGTGAGTAGCTCTGGGGACAGGAATCCTTGCCATCACTCTGTTGTAGCAGATTTTCAATGTCTTTGGTTTTTCAGAAAGAAATGAATATCTAGATTTTCATGTTAAGTTTCTATATCTTAAAATTACTAAAGGGGAAAAAAAACACATGCACAGATGGGTAGTAGAAGATCATCATTCCAGTTAAATTTCCAGTAAGACTTGTGAGTGTAGTATGGATTGGATAATGCAGATGTTGACTTCTGTGTGTGTAGCGGTCTCTGTAAATGTGTTTTCTTGCTATCTCTTAAATTCATGTGAGATTCGGTAATTTGCTGTAAGTTAGGAAGGTAGTTGATTTACAGGAGGCTAAATTTAAAGACTACTATACTTTAATGTTAGTTGGAGAAGTATGAGTTTTCACTATAAAACGCAGTAAAATGAACCTAAGAGGCCTGGCGTTTAGTTCCTAGTCTGTGTCTCTTCTTAGGAAGCTGCAGAGGTCACTAGGGCAAGCTTCTCACAGTTATCTTGTTCTGTCGGGGGAGAGACAGCCTTCTGCCAAGATCCTGTGTCTGTTGCTGTGTGTCTATTTTAATTCCTCTGATTCTGTGGAGGCAAGGCTGGGTTAAGACTGGATATCTTTGCCTGCCTGCTGGATATGAGCAGGTAGGTGGTAGGTGAGAACAGTGGGATCAAAATTCAATTTTTTCCCACTTCCAAGAGCTTTAGACTCTGCTGAGGTTTTTACAGCTTACCCTGGGCTGCTAAAATCCAGGTCAGTAGGATTATATGTCTGGCCCTCTGCCAGGCAGGACAGTTAGGTGATTTGGATCAAGTGTGATGCTGTTCTATTATTTGCAAGTCAAAGACTTCCCTTCTAGACTCCAGAGGCACTGAGGGCAGAGTGGGGAACCTCAGGTTTCTAGAGGAGGTGCCCATGGCAGTCAAAGTCAAGGCTCAGCTCTTTCAGGAGGGGGCTCTGTGTGATCTCAGCCCTCAGGCTTCAGCCTCTTTGCTCTTAGCCCTGCTGTTCCATTTCCAAGGTCTTGATTCAGGTCCTCCTTAACTTTGAGGGTTTTGGCTATACAGGGAGATACATTTGTATATTTTTCACACTAACTTTTAATTTTAGAATTCTTTTTAGATTTGAAACTGTTGTAAACGTTATGCAGAGTTCTCTGTAGTGTTTACCCAATTTCTCCTCTGTGGACATTTTGCACTGCCATGATATGTTTGCTTGAACTGCAGTAATACTCAGCATTGGCACAGTGCTGTGAATTGTTGTTTTTTTAACTTTATCCGCCCCCCCATGGTCCATGTTCAAGATTCAATCATAGATTCAAACCCTTTCCCACTCTCCTTCAAATTCAAGGCTTCTTTTTCCACTAATTATTACTGTATGCAGTCTGTATTTGCAGTTGTATATGCATATATATTTTACTAAATGTAACCTGTTTGGTCTGTGTACTGTTACTTGTATGGGTGTTTTTAGGGCTGACTGTTTGGCACAGGGCAGCGATCGGTATATGCTTCCTTGGAGAAGATTGTGTCGTCTGCTCCCAAGCTTTGCACAGTTGTCTGTAGTTCTTTGTGTGGGGTTGAGCCCTTGTGTGGGCTTTTTTCTGTCCATTTTGGAGTCATCCTTATTCAGCTCATGTTTGGATAGTTGTGTTGGTGAGATTTTGTGTGTGTTGCTTCTGATAGCAGCAATTTTCCTGGTACCCTGGCTCTTCCAATCTTTTCACCTCATTATCAGCAGTGGTTCCCTGAGCCTGTGGTATTTGGAGTGTTTGGCAGATTAGGCCTGGGCTACACACTCTGCATTTTGCTTGGTTGTGGTTTTCTGTAGTGGTTTTTGTCTGTGCCTAAGAGGAGTTTCCTCCACAAGGAGTGAGGACTAGTTTTCTATGGGTATAAGGGCAGATGTTTATAGGTTGTTGTCAGGTTTAGTTGATTATGCTGGTTTAGTAAATTAGAAGTGTAGATACTCCTCCATGAGCCATGATTTCAGTAGCTCCAAGTATTTAGTTAGGGTGTTTTGCTGACACATAGGTCTGTGAACCATATGCATGCCCAAAAAGGGCGTTGGATCTCCTGGAACTATAGTCACAGACTGCTGGGAGCCATCATGTGGGTGCTAGGAATTTTGTGCCCTGTAGTTGGGATCTACATTTTAGAGGAAAATACTTTCCTCTAATTGATTCTAGTGATACTTATATCAACCATTAAAAATAGTTTATATGTACTTTTTAGTCTTGATTTAACAGTGTTTGCTTTATTTTGTCTATCCTCACAGTATATTTTGTTATTTTGGTCAGGACAAATACAATGAGATACTGTTTACATGAGTACATATTGTATTTTTATCTCTATATAAGACTGTTATGTGAATGTGATACATATATATCAGTTTTTTATTAAAGCTATACTAATCTTAACTATGTGTATTTAAATTTTGTTGACCATTGTGCTATATGGAATGCCAGAATTTCACTTAAATAGTTTTATTCTTTGAGAATTTCATACAATGTATTTTAGCCATATTTATTTCACCTTTCTACATTCTCTCCCAAATTCATTGTTCTCTTTCTTAAAAACAACAACAACAACAAGAAGTCATCAAGTCCAGTTTGTGTGCCCATATTCTCCTGGGTGTGGTGTGATCCATTGGATGGTGGTGATTCTCCCAGCACCAGAAGCCACTGTCCTTAGTTCCTAACTAGGTGGACTTCAGGTGGAGTTCATGAATGGTTCCCCACTCCCTATTAGAATGCACACTGGCTTTATCTTTGTTTGGGTGTTAGGTAGTCCCTGCAGCTGCTGGGGGTTCATAAATCTGTCCTGCCAAGTTCAGAAGACATTTTGGCTTCAGCACTTCCCCATCCTTTTCTTAGCCATTCTGACTGGGGTGAGGTGACATTTCAAAGTTTTAATTTGCTGTCTCCTAATTGCTAAGGTTGGCTATCATTTAAAAAAAAAAATTTCCCAGTTATTTTTTCAGAACTCTCTCTTCAAGTTCATAGCCCATTTTAAAATATGATTATTTGTTTTCTTGACCATTTTTAGTTGTTTATATATCTTGTACATTAGTCCTCTGTTGGATGTATAGATGGAAGGGAATCTTTTCCACCCATCCTCATTAGACAGTTTCCTTTGCTGTGCAGAGCTTTCAGTTTTAAGAGAGAGGGCCTCTTGTCAGTTGATGGCCATAATTCCTGGGCTGGTGGAGTTCCATTCTGAAAGTCGTTTTGTGTGGCTCTGCCTATGCTTTTATTTCTAGAAGTTTCTATATTTCACATTTCACATTGACATCTTTAATCCACTTGGAGTTAATTTTTTGTTCAGGGTGGTAGGTGTGGATCTATTTCATCCTTCTATATGTAGACACCTAGTTTTCCAAGTACCATTTGTTGACGATGCTATGTCTCTTGATATGTTTGTAATCTGCTTATGATAGACTTTCCTATTCTCCTACTGTATGTACCCTGTTCATGTAGAGCTCTGTTTACTCCACTCAGAGGAGTGTTTCTGCCTGCCCACGGAGTGCCTTGGGCAAGATGTTGCCTTCTCCTTCCTCAACATATGGTTTTGACATCTTTGTCAAGTTTCAGATAGTTGTAGTTATGTGTACTCTTGTTTGGATCTTCAGTTTTGCTATATTTGTCAATATATGTGTTTCTGAGCTGGTGCTATACAGAATTACTGAAGTTCTGGTAATTGCTTTAGCATTGTTCATTTTCTTTAGGATTACTTCTTCCCTCTGGGGTCTTTTGGAGTTTCGTATGAATTTTGGAATAGTCCTCTATTTTTTTGAAGAATCTTGTGGACATTTTGATTGGGATTGTATTGCACCTGTAAATTGCTTTGGGTAGAATGGGCATTTCTCAGTACCAGTTCTAAAAGTCCATGAGTAGGGGAGTCTTTCCACTCAGTGCCTTCTTCATTGTCTTTTTTCAAAGATTTAAATTGGGGAGGTCTTTCATCTTCTTGTTTAGATTTCTTCTTAGATATTTTATTTCTTTGAGGCTTTTTTGAATGGGAATGTGTATTTTGTTATCGTATAGGAAGACTACTGGTTTTTGTAAGTTGATTGTGTACTTTGCCTCTGTGGTAAAATTATTGATTTTTTTTTTTTAAGTTTTCTGGTTGAGGCTTTGATATCACTTATGTGTTATATTATTTGCAAGAAGGGATAATTTCTTTGGTGTCTCTTGTAATGTTTCTCTGTTCAGTACTAAATCTGTTAGTTTGACATCTCTCTTTCTTCCTTTGGGTAGTTTGGCCAAGGGTATGTTGATCTTTAAACAAACAAACAAACAAGCAACCAGCTCTTAGATTCTTGGTATTGTTTTCTAATTAATTTATGCTCTGGGTTTTTTGTTTTTTTTGGATTTTGTTTGTTCTCGTTTTTTTTTTTTTTTTTTTTTTGAATTTTGAATCACATCATTAAGTCATTTATTTGTGCTCTTTCTGGGGTTTTAATATAGCAACTTAGAGCCATAGCTTTTCTTCACAGGATTCTTTTTAATGTGCCCCAGAAGTTTTGTTGTATGTATTTTCATTTTTACTTAGTTAAAATATTTTTTATCTCTGTTATTTCTTTTTTGACCCATTCATTATTCAGTAATTAGTTGTGTAATCTTCATGGTTTATATACTTACTAAAGATTTATTTGGTGTTGATTTTAAGTTTTATTGCATTATGCTTAGATAGGATACACAGAGTTATCTCAATGTTTCTGAACTTCATAATATTGTTTTGTGATCTAATATGTGGTTTGTCAAAGTGAGGTTCCCTTGGGCTTCTGAGTAAAATGTATATTCTTTGACATTTTGGTAGAATATCCTGTAAATAAATGTCTTTTAGGTCCATTAGCTCTGTGCTGTAATTTAATTGTTATGTTTCTCTGGCTATTATTGTTCTTGTCCATATAACCTTTCTAGTGGAGACAGTGGATATTGAAATCACATAATATTGAGTTTGAGGTGTGGATGGAACTCACCAATCTGGATTGGTGCTGTGGGAAGTTTGGGGCCTGGGAAGTACAGGCAAGAACTCACTAGGCTGAGCCAGAGCATAGGAGGTGCATGCTGGTGTGGAGGGTGGATGTGCTGTAAGTGGGATAAGTTCAGGAAGACACCTGGAATTGGAATTGTGCACAGGGTATATATTCTGGCTCAAGCTTTGGGGTATTTGGAGTACTCAGGGAGTTTCCTCACTGCTATAGACTGGATGTACAATCTGGGCTAGGTCTGAGGTTTGGGATGGCTTCAGATAGATAGCGTGAGGCAGCTTCAGGAGGCTGGCATGGAGCACAGGATGTGTGGATCAGTCTGGCCTGAGAGGTCAGATGTAATTGGGGTCAAGATAAAGTCAGGAGAACTTGGGCCAGGCTAGCACATAGGATATAATTGATTGCCCAAACCTGCCTATGCTGGGAAGCATGCAGCCACCTAGCTCGCTCTGCAGCCTCGGAGCTGCTCTTGTCCTGGGTTTCTTTTAGACCTAACATATGCCAAATGTCACTTCACTGAAGAAAACTGGACCCCTCTCCCCCAACAGCAATCAAATGTCAATAGCTCCTTGGCTAGGGATTGGACTTTGCTTTTCTCTCCTCCCCCATGTTGGGATTTTGTTTGGCTTGAGCTTGTGCAGGTCTTGTCTACACTGACACAGTCTCTGTGAGTTCACATGGGCGTCTGTCATTCTGAGTTTGGAAAACACTGTTTCCTTCAAGTTATCCACTACCTTTGGCTGTTAGAATATTACTACCTCCTCTTCAGCATAGATGCTTGAGCCCTAAGGCGAAACTTGGTACAGAGCATTGCAAAGTCTCTTAATCTCTTCACATTTTTCAGTCGTGGGTCTCTTTTAATTCACATCTACTGCAAGAAGCTCTGATGAGGATTGAGTGGTCCATCGATCTGTGGGTATAACAGTATGTCATTAGGAACATTTTATTGCTATGTCCATTTAGTAGAATAACAGTAGTAGGTTTTCCCCTAGGACCCTTTAGCTCCGTAAGTTCTTGACCCCATCAACAGTGTCAGATGTGTATTCCATCTCACAGAGAGGACCTTAAACCCGAAGGTAAAAAATGATTGGTTACTCCCATGACATCAATGGTGATATTGGACTATTGTGTGTATATTGGCAGGCAGATTATTACCGTATCTTGCAGGTTTATAGTGGGTGAAGCTGATTGCTTTTCTCTTCTAGAGGCATGTATAGCACCTTACAGCCCTATGAATCCTAGTCAGTAGGGAGAAAGCTTCTAGTAGGGTACCAGTTAGATTTCTCCAAGTTTTATGACGTATGTGGTATCTTCAGCAACACGGTCTTACCATCAAATTGTAGTTACCATATACGTCATAAAACTTGAGCTATTTTACTAGCCCACTTCTTACTACATTGTAGTAAGCTCAGAAGCAATTGGTGACCAGAACTTTTCTATGCTGTTGAGGCGCAGAAGTAGCTGTTTTCCTAGGTAATGTGACATGTTCATCCCAGGAGCACATGCTGTTTGTAAATGTGAGTGATGCCATCATTTACTCAGACCAAGGCTTGTTTTGGTTTTTAATCTCACTAGAGAGAAGCTTTTAGTTTTGCAGGGGTTTGTTTGTTTGTTTGCTTGCTTGCTTTGTTTTTGTAACTCATCATGTGAGATTCCTGGACTTGCAGAAGCTATGGCACTTTCTTTCTGATATATGACTCAGATGATGGGCAGAGGACTTGTACAGTTTGTTATAAAGGCTTTATCTACTTTTTTTCTTTTTCTTTTTTCTTTCTTTTTATTTTGCATTTTTGTTTTGGACTCAAGACACTTCTTAATCTTTCTGGATATTTCTATTTTTTTAATCTACAAGAAGCGAAAGTTGATTTTTGTTTTTAGTTTGTGCTTTGGATCAACTCAGTTTGGATTAACTAAGTTGTGGATTGACTTGCAAAGTGGAAACCAGCCTTGCACAGTTCTCAGGCATGTCCTGTGATATCACCAGTATAAGTGCCTTAGTTATAGGCTGTAAAATTGACTTGTGGGCTTTATTTCTAATGTATTGTTTGCATCCTATGTGATTATATTTGAAGGGGTAGATGTACTGGGTAGATTCTTAGGGAACATAGAAAAGTTTGGTCTCTTCAATGTGTCTGTTAGAATTGGATCCAAAATTAAGGTTGACTTTTAACACTCTGTTGTCAGCAAGTATTAGTTGCCATTTCCATTAGCTGTTTCACCCTTCAGAGTCCTTAAGGCATGTGTTTTAGACCAGTCACCACCTTAGACCATAATACCACTGTACTCCTTCTACCAGGGGAAGTTCTCACCTTTGGCCTTGGTGGAAATGGTTTATTGAGGCTTATGATTGCAAAAAGTTTACTATACTTTTTCAAACATCTCTAGGACGCTTCCTTCATGAAACAGCCAGGGCAATTATCTTCAGTTCTGGCTACTTGTCTCGGGGCATTCATTCATAGGTTGTTTAATATGGCTAATGTTGGCATAACAGTAATGAAATTGGCTGTTAGTTCCTTTGCTCAAAGCATCTTGGGCAGCAAGACAGAGTCTAACATTGATTAGGGAGCTGTATTGCTCTATCTCCACAGTTTTTAGTTATTTATAGGAAAATAAATACCAGGAATTCTTACACTGTAAGCATAAGAATATCCTGACATTAACGATTTTTAACAAATTTTAGCAATGCTTAATACTTGCCCAGTGTCCAGGTACAGGTGGATTCTCTTCGTCTCATTACTTCTTTCAGTACATTCTTATTCAAGTCTTTAGTTTTAAAGGATGTTAGTTTTAAAGGATGAAGTTTTTCATGCATTTGGAGAATTTACCACATTTATCAAATTTTCTAGCTGAAGCCCTTACATTAATTTCATATTACTTAGAGAGCTAAAGTTACACCTGTAAGTGGGAACTGGAGAGATGGCTCATCAGGTAAACCGAGTACCTCGGTTCATTTCTCATCACCAACATGGTGGCTCCCATACACTTGTTACTGTAGTTCTGGGAGATCTGATACCCTGTTCTGACTTCTGCATGCATATGGTGTACATGCACACGTGCAAGAACACACAAGTACATATAAAATAACTATTTTGTATATTAAAATACTAAATTCTTCAATTGTTTTTTTCAAGTTAAGATCTCTTTTCTGAGAGGGAACAACGAATTTTTTCATGAGTTGCCTTCTGTATGGGCTTCGGGATCATTTCTTTGTGGTTTGTTTGTGGAGGGTTGGCCTTTTAAAGAATGAAATGATGGTTCTCTTAGCAAAATTGTTATGTCTTTGTTGCCTTTCTTTTTTTCCTGTCTGTGTGGTAAGTGATAGTTTTGTGGTAAGTTTTGTTTAGGTGTTGTTGGAGTTCCGTTTCGCTTGCTGTGACAAAACATAATGACTTAACTAAACTTATAAATGAAAGAATTTAATGTGGGGCTATAGTTAGAACCTGACCAGGATGGCAGTATGGCTGTAGGCAGGCAGGCATGGCACTGGAACAGTACCTGGGAGATTACATCTTGATCCGTAAGAATGAGGCAGAACTAGCTGGTGACACACCTCTTCTGTCAAAGTCACACTTCCCAATCTTTTCCAAAGCATTACACTTTGGACCAAGAATTCAAATATATGAGCCTATGTGTCCCATTCTCAATAAGAGATTTCAAATATTTGAATAAATATTTTATTCAAATAATAAACAATTAAATATTTTCAAAAATAAGGGATTCAAATATAAAAATCATCTGTGAATAAGCACACACACACATACACACTTAGTATCAGTTACTTTCTCCCCCATTTAATATAGCTTGAATAAGAAGCATACATCATTAGGAATTATGAAATGGCAGATAAGCTGCCATGAGGTACTAGCATAGCGCCAGATGGGTAGTACCAAAAGGACAGATGATAAGAATTGGATATGGAGAAACTTGAGTTCTTTTGCATTTTTAGTATGAATATAAAGCGATATGTATATATGTATATATAACTGCTGTGGGAAACGTTGACAGTTTCTCACAAGTCACACAAGGAAGCCATGAGTGGTGCTGAATACCTATTTTCTCAGATAATCAGTAGGCTGTGAAGTGGTAGGGCTGCCTCAGCACATAAAGTTCAAAACCTTGTCGCTTTTAAAAGGGAAAACATTGAAAAGTTATATATGGTATATCTTGTTGCCTAGGAATCCTATTTCTAGGCATTTCCCCAAGATATAAGGACATTCATGCAAGTGTTTGTCAAGTTACCAGGGAAACTGAGATTTCCTTTTTAGAGTCCTAGTCTTAATAAGAAAATAGTTTTAAAATGGACTCAGAAGGAAGCTCAAGGGTAATTTTATTTGAATTTGATAGCAAACAACAGCAAAGGTAAAGGGATTGGTATTGGCTCCAGATACCCCAAGGCCAAGTTCTCAGCACAAAGAACAGGGAGTGAGAGAGAAAGACAGGAGACAGAGGACAAGGGAAAGGGGACAAACGAGAGAGGGAAGGGAAATGTGTCCCAGAGGAAAAAGCACTGCCACTGTATAGAGAGGAAATAGTAATGGCTCATAGGCAAATGGCAGTTTATAGAAGTAAAAGGGGAAACACCATGTTATGACATTGTGTTTAATTTTAATTGAATATGTTCCTTCGATGAGCCAATGGAGGCTTTTGACTGCTGGATTTTAGTACTTGATAACTGGACTATGTTCATCATGCTCAGGAGGAGAAAGTGGTTAAATAAGAGAATAGACTGTGGGGGCTAGCTTTAGGAATATAATCAAAGAGCTCTTAGCAAGGTAGAGGGAATGGGAGAGAACAGCAAGGCTTCCCAGAGCCATGTTTGGCACGATGAGTGCGGGGCACACTGGCTAGAGTCCCTTCAGTAGGCAAGCTGCAAATCTTTGTAGTTCCTTAGAGTAGGCTGTTGGAGCAGAGGAAATGAGAAAGCTGTGACTTTTGCAGTGGAGGTTCACACACCATGGTGAAGGGTGGTTAGATCTCAGAGCTTTAGGGAATGAGTGGGAAAGCACAGAATGTGCTAGGGAAAATGTTGTCAGACTGGACAGTATCCAAAAAGAAATTTTTTTTTTTAAAAAAAAAGGTGTGTGTGGAGGTAGATATCTCTTAAGTTAGGATGCAAGAAAGTGGGCAGGCCGCAAGGCAGAGAGACCACAGTGCTATATTGTAAAAATTCTATAGATAGCTGCGTAAAGAAAGGTCCTCTGGGAATGTAGACAGAAGTTTCTGCCCTTTTTGCAACTCCCAAGTACCTGATAGCCACTTTCCAAATTACTAAACAGTGTGATTATATATTGTATATTAAATAAAAATAGTCTGGAATATCAGAGGACAGAACCACTTGCTCAACCAAGCCATGAAAGTCAGGGAGTGATGATTCATGCCTTTAATCCCATCACTCAGGAGGCAGAGATCCATCTGGATCTCTGTGAGTTCAAGGCCTAACAGAGCCAGGCAATGGTAGCACACACCTTTATCCCTCGCTCTAGGAGAGCTGAGCCTCAGTATAAGATTGTTGGGTAAAGAGAGAGAAGAGAGAAGTTCCCTGCTACTTCCCTTTTCAACTGAAGACAGAGAGGTTGGAGTCAAAGGATTCATAGAGACAGGCCTCAAGATGGCTGGCTGATAATTGGCTGTGGTTTGTTCCCTGTCCCTCTTGATACTTTAGCTTTTTCCCCATATCTGGCTTTATGTTTTTATTATAATACCAAATAGGATTTGTGCAATCATACAGAGCCATATATTAATTATAAATGTTTGGCTGGTAGCATAGGCTTATTACTGACTAGCACTTATACTTAAATTAACACATAATTCTTATTGGTGGTTAGCCACGTGCTTGGTAGCTTTTCTCAGTGCAGCATTCTCATCTTGCTTTCTCTGCTTCTAGCTGACAACTCCTGACTCGGCCCTTATTCTTCCCAGAATTCTCCTACTCTGGTCACCCTGCCTATAGTGACCAATTATTGTTTTATTAAACCAATTGAACTGACCAACCTTTACAGTTTACAAGAGGATTAGTCTACAACATTTTCCCCTTTTTGTCTGATTAAGAAAGGTTTTAACCTTAATGAAGTAAAATTATATACAACCAAACAATTATTAAGTAAGAATTACAGTAACAATTTGCATTTGACAAAATTAGAGAAAATATTTAATTATCTATCTTGGGAGGCTAAGGTTTTATATATAATCTACTTTCTATTATAAGTAAGAAAAACTATAATTTTAACTACTTAGTCTTCAACTTCATCAAAGACCCCAGAAGGGTGAAATGCTACCTAATGACAAGGATATTTGGCTGCCTGGACAGTCACCCAAAGTTTCTCTCCAACGTTGGTGCATTCCAGCTCTGGCCTTACAGGCCTAGTATGACTGACAGACTTTCCTCTGAAGCAGAAAATTTTGAAAGATCGTCCTACCTTATCTTGGCAAAGTTCAGCAGTTACCTTTCTTTTGTCCCCTTGGTAAAGTTTGGGTAGTAACTGTCAGAAACTGAGGCAAGGGCAGTTTCTTGACCAAATGGTCTTGCCACATTGAAAGCAAACTTCATAAGCAGTGTCTTCTATGACCATCATCCTCTTTGAAGTAATGGCTGCTGTCTGAAGCAAACATGTCTCACTGTCAAGAAAAGCCTGAAGTTTTAAAACATTTTAAAATGCCACATTCTGTAGGTCTTTTAAGTGTTTGAAGATGACCTATCTAATTGAATTATAACTTTGTATACCTAGAAACCCTAACTAATAGGGCTGTAAGTTTGACTGTTATAAATGATTTTAATCTGTGTTTTTAATTATATATTATATTTTTAAAAGAGCTTTATAAGCACAATACCTTAAACAAGAGTTATAATCAGAAGTTTTTTCTGTCTTGCCAAGCTGGTTCTACATTATTTAGTCCCAAATAATCACACAAAGGCTTATATTAATTATAAACTGCTTGGCCTATGGCTCAGGCTTATTGCTAACTCTTACTCTAAACTAATCCATGATGCTTATCCATGTTTAGGCACATTGCATGGTACCTTTGGTTCAATGCAGCATTCTCATCTTCCTCCTTCTGGGTCTGGTTGGTGTCTACTCTGCTCTTCCTCTTCTCAATTCTCCTTTTCTGATTTTCCACCTATGCTTACTATCTGCCTAGCTTCTGGCCAGTCAGCATTTTATTAGACCAATATTTACAATGGCAATTATTTACAATGTACGAGAGCATAATCTCACAACATTTCTTCTTTTTTTTTTCTTTTTAAAACTAGAACCACAGATCTAATTTCTCTTTTATAGCTTTTTCTTCACCATTGCCTATAACAACTTATAACCAGTACTGTAAACAAAAACAAACATTCATAATCCATTTTGGGAAATGTGGGCATAGTTCTCTAGACTACTTCCTGCTGGTTGGAGGGCACTGGTAATCTTATGTAATCTTGAGAAAATTCAGGATTATGGCCAAATCCTGACTGGAGTATTCTGTCAAGCTGGGTCATCTCAGCTAGTCTCTTTGAAGCTGTTCTGGATACAGAGCTCAGAGGAAACTGCAACAGAGAAGTTCTGAAATATTGGATCATCTGGACCATCCATTCCCATCTGAGGTTTCTTAGGGGATCTTCCTCAATTAAACTTTATTTTCTTTAACTCAGAATAAATTCATAGCCTCTCATTTTCGGTGGGAATAAAAACAAAACCTCTTATCCAAAGTAACCTACCTTTTGCCTTCAATTTTTAAGTCAAGGAATTTACAAAATATATAGGTTGAATTAATTGAGCAACATTTATAATCAGATGTCTTTTAATAGCTCTTGCTACTTCCTTTGCAGACAGAAAACTCAAAAGTAACACAATAACATTCAGTATCCAGACTCTGTATATTTCATGTTTACATGGCTTATTTATTACTATTTATACTATATTATTTTAAAGGACATCCTCTACCTTTTCCTTATCTCTCCCAAGTCTACATATATTTTTAAACACATTGTAAATCCTTTTGAGATTTTTAAACAATCTCTCTTTACTGTACATCTTTCTCTTTTTCTGACCACACCTTTAATTTGCTAAGGCCTGGCTAGGATTGAAGGCTCAGCTATGGTGATTGGCTTCACCCAGCTCCTTGGTTTGTGAGAGCTTAGAGCTTCATGGCAGAGGTACTGACAGGAAACACGTTTACCACCCCAACTCTGGATAATTTTAGGTTTCACACTGCCACCAACTAGAACACTTCTGCCCACTGCTCATGAATACTACTTAAGTGTTTGGCAACAGGGCCTCTTTCCAGGTTTTGCTGTTAACACTGAGTGAGGAAGCCTCTCTTAAAGGAGCCGTGCCACCAGCAAGCAGAGTCTATCTGAGAACATGCTGCTACCAAGAAGCTGTGCTTAACTCTGTTCCCTTTCTGTCTGTATGAACAGAAACTTCATGCTTGCCCTGAGGCTTCTGTGAGACTGTGAGAACCCACCATATTGTAGCTCAAGCCCATAGGTCTGTACCAAGGCGGCTCACTTGAGAAATGCAACTGGAAAACTGTGTTTTTTTTTTTTTTTTTTTTTTTTTGCTTCATTTCTGTATTCTAGAATACTTTTTCAGGCTTTATGTGGATGTATGTGTGCCACCTTGGAATGCCATTTGTAGCCAGATATTTCTCTGTCCTGCCTGGCCAGTCCCATTTAGTCCCAAATAATCACATAAAGGCTTAAATTAATTACAAACTGTTTGGCCTATGGCTCAGGACTGTTACTTCAACTGACCCATGTTTCTTATCCATGTTTAGCCACGTGGCTGGATACCTTTGGTTCAGCACAGCATTCTCATCTTCCTCTACATCTGGCTTGCATCTACCCCTCTGCCTTTCCTCTCTCAGAATTCTCCTAGTCTGATTTCCCTGCCAATACTTCCTGCCTGCCTTCTGGCCAATCAGTACTTTATTAAACAAATACTAGTGAAAAATATTTACATCATTATTCGCAAAGAGTGGAAACATATATACAGTCTAACAAAATTAACTTTAAATTTCTATCAATATACTGTATTCTCCTAAATGATTACAAACATTCATGACCCGCCAAATAACCAAAGACCGTTCACACCCCCGCAACATAGAACACTGTGTTCTTCAAACTGCTTTCTGCCACCTGTGGATGAAGTTATGAGTGAGTCCCTGAGAAAATTGGAGATAATGGTCAAGTTCTGGGAAGACCAGCTATATTCTTTGTTGATAGATATACCTAATAATATGGATCAGGTTTGAACACGGGAGACCTCAAACCTGATCGATATTATTTCTGGAGAAATTTGGAAATTCGCAGTGTCTTGTCTCCTGCGAGAGCAAAACTTGAAAGCATATTTGATTTTCATTAGCTAATACATCTTTTCACTTTTTTTATTTTTAGGCATTTCTAAGTATCTAGATTGGTTCTGTTTAGCAGTTCATTTCATAATCCCATGTCTCATAGCAGGATCCAGACTCCCTGTGTATTTTCCATCTCTATATGGCATATTCATTCTTTTACTTCTCTCTTTAAAGACTTTGTATTTTAACTATTCTTTTCTACGACTATATCCTTTTCTTTCTTTCTTAAGCCTACATACATTGTAAATCACAGTGGAACCTGTTTAGTAGTTTTTCCATCCAGATCTCAAAAGTTAAATCTGCCATGCAGTGTGTTGTGTGGTTTGGAGACACATCTGTGTACTGTGGTAGGAGTCTGCCACAGTGTAGCTCAAGCCCATAAGCCTCAACATTTCTGTACCATGGCTTGCATGAGAAACACAACTAGGAAGCTGGTTTGGGGGCTCTGTTTATGTGTTTTAGAACCTTTTTTTTTTCAGCTTTCTCAGGCTTTATGTGGATGGACAGGAGGTACATTGGGCACCATGTGTAGAGGACCTTTCTCTCCTACCTCCCTGATCCCAAATACATTGCAGCTACTTACCAAATAATTGATTCAGAGACTTAATATTATTTATAAGTGTTCAGCCTTATTCTCGGGCTTGTTACTAGCTAACTCTTACACTTAAATTAACCCATATTTCTATCTATGCTTTGCCATGTGACTCATGGCTTGTTACTTCATTTTTACATGTCCTGCTTACTCAGAGGCTGGTTGGCATCTCTTTTAACTCTGCCCTTCCTCTTCTCAGAATTCTCCTAGTCTGGTCGCCTGCCTATACTTCCTGCCCAGCTGTTGGCAATCAGTGTTTTATGAAACCAGTTTGAGTGACAGATTTATACAGTATACAGCACTGAAGGACATGGGCATTCTCATATGTGAGAGTAGGTAATCCTTCCCTCTCCTGAGCATGTCAGGTGACTCAAAAGTTTTGCAGGAATGGGTGCTGGGGGTGGGCCAGGTGACTGGTAGCCAATTTGGATTACCTTTTTTTTTTTTTTTTTGAGTCAGGAACTCTACATAGCCCTACATGTAAATCAGGTTGGCCTCAAACTCACAGAGATCTCTTGCCCCTGAGATTAAGGGTGTGTGCATCACACTCCTGTGTGTGTTTAGGCCATATTGTATGTTTGCACCACTCTCGAATGATGTGCAAGGAGACCAGAAGAGGACATCAGGTCCTCTGGAACTATAATTAGCAGCTGTGAGCCTCCTTGTGGGTGCTGGGACTGAATCCTGTCCTCTGGAAGAGCAACTGGGTTCTAGAGCACTGAACCATCTTTCTAACCTTTGCATTGACTCTTAAAAAGAGACAGCTGTATGTTCAGTTCTACACCCAGGGAGGGATGCTAAATTTAAATTGTATTTTTTTTTTACTTATCCTTACTGAAAAGGCCACCTTTTCACATGGAAATTAAATTCTAAAGGGCAGCAAATCTGTTGTTTAGTTTTCTAGTGCTACCAGGGAAATGGGACTTAGGGCCCAAACTATTGTAACAATCTCCCTTCTGAAGAAGTGACCCTAAAACCATTTAGAAATCAGATACAGGAATAGAGTCCCCAAGCACTTTTGACATTGTTGACCTCCAGCCAGTGTAGACCTAAGACATTTCTTATTTCTGTCTAAGGACAAGAATTGAGGCTTCTATCTCTCCACTGCCCATCCTATGTCTAGCATCTGTCATCAGTTGCAGCCGCTGACATATTAGCCTAAACATAGGAACAACACAGATGCCTTCCAACTAGAGGAGGATGTTCCCACACAGAGAGACAGAAGGTCTAAAAATGAATGAAGTGCTTTAGCACAGATAGAATCCAGAAGAACATGTAAGTAACTTAAGTGATTTTACTTTATTGAATCTTGTAGAAAAGGCAAGACTATAGAATAAGAAGCTAGGGAATACAGCTTGGAAAGAAGATGGAGTTGATTGTAGATCTCTGGGGGCAGAAAGCCATGTTGTGTGCAGCCAAGGGAGCACAGCTAAACCCACTTTATAAAGTTCACCAGACTGTCTGTTTGAGGTGTATGGCGTGAGTGGTGTCTGAATTAAACCTCAGTCAACTGAGCTGGAACTTGGTTCATCCAACTGTCTCCTGAATTATGTTTTATAGTTGTGTTTTAAAAATTATTAAAAAGATCTTGAGAACTCTGTTCACAAGGGCATGAATCGTCTTTCTGAGTGCCTGAGTATAGTTTGTTTTTTTCTGTGGCTCCTGTCCTTTGCACTAACTTTCTTTGGGTCCTCTTGTCTCTTCACACAGCAAGTTCTCTCTAGTGTCAGAAGAATTGAACAGAAAGTAAGAGTATGGGTATAACACTGCCACCCCCCATCTTTAGTTCTCAGTATTTTTACAGCAATTCTAAAGAGATTATGCCATCCAGAAATGACTATCTACATGTATGACTGTTTATTTTTACTAAGTTGAAAGTAAACATATGTAATATTTCAAATTGACTAATGAACACTTTCCATGTTAGCCTTTTTTACAGTCTCAGTTGCTAACTCAATTCCTAATCTCATGAGTATTGTTGGGACATCCTTTTACCCTTACATATTATTTTTCATAATCTTTACTCATGTTAGTTATTATTTAATTCCTTGTTAGATGGGGTTTTTTTAATTAAATGTTTCCACTTTTATATTTAAATTTTTTTCATATGTACTTTCTACTTCTTTAATAAATACTAGGATATAATACAATTGAAAACAAAACTTTAAGAGTTTCCTAAAAGAACTTGGAAAGTTATATCAAAATATGCACTAGAAAAAAATCTCTGCTACCATATAAAAGACAACTTCTCTTAAATATTTTGGTAAATTCATCCAGGCTAGCATGTTGTCCTTCAGGAACAGGGTCCTGAGAGAGAACTGTAGAGCAGAGGTTAAGGAGTTAGAAGTTTGGGATTGGGATTTTATACAAGCTGTGTCTTATACTAATCCAACTTATTAAGAAATGCATCATTTTATATACTGTTTCCTGGAGAGAAATAGAGCAGGAGCAGCGAGAGCTGAAACTGTCTTCTGTTGCAATTGATGCAGCAGGAGGCTGATTGAGCAATGTTGCTCGTGGAGAACGTAGGGTATCTGAACAGCATCACAGACTTATCACACAGTGGCCTTAGAAGTGATAACTCTAGTCTCTTCAGGGAGAAAAGCTCTAAGCCTTAACTCCTTTGAAGCCCAAGTCTCATCCCAAGATTGGAACTTGTCAGATCCTTGCCCCTGGACAATGACACAGATCTAGTTTTGTCTTGTCCTTTTATCAGGGCCTCAAAAAGCCTTAGATTGGCCTGGCTCTCCACAGCACATGCCTTTATGAACAGATGTTTTGGGAAAGAAGGCATACCTCTCACTGAACCTTCTGAAGGGTGATGAATGAGTTAGAACCTGGGTGGTTGTAGAATGACTGTGTTGTGGCAGATTCATGCTCTAATCAGAATTTATCTTGAGTTAGCTTTAGCCTCTGAATAGCCATTCTTGCAATTCTTTTCTCACTTTTGTGTCTGACCTAACCTTCTCATGACCAACAGGGAAAACCCTTGAAATGTATCAACAGATCGCTAGCTCTCACCATCCAAAAAGTGAAGAATATAGTCACATAGAGTCTATGTTCGGTAGTTGAGATTTCCATTTTGCTTTATCTAACATTTGTACAAGTGTTTTAAAAATGTTTTAATTTCTGACTTTCTTTGCTCTGTGTTTATAGAAAAAAAACACAACACTTTATACATGTTTTACTACATTGGAATTTAGAATGTGAGGTAATTTGAACCTGTGTTCCTAGGCCATGGTCACTCATATTTGACTCCAAAATAAACAACTTCATAATACTTTTGAGATGAGAGTTGTAGTTTTTTGTTGACACTTTCCATATTATTTCATTTCTCTCTTACTGTGTACAATTATGCAATTTTAGAAATGCTATTTTGTTGGCTTTCTTAACAGAATATTTCTCTTTTTGTGCTTTTTTTAATTTTTTCTTTATATGTATCTATTATTTGGTGTTTTTACATCATGCACTCCATCAAACTCAGTTATCAGACCTCTCAGATTCATGCCCACTCTTATGATCTCCCCATTTACAAAAGCACCCATTCCTGCTGCGCATTTACTCACTAGAGCATAATTAAACTCCCTGTGGTGAGACCATTAAAGAAAACAAGTCTTTCTTCACCCATACCCCTGCCAGAGGCCATCAATGCAGAAGTGTGTCATTTAGCCATGTTCTAGCCTTGAGTTCTTGTGTACAATGACATCTCTTTCTTTTTATTTGTTTTAAATGTCCACTAATGACATTACATCCCTTGCTTCTCTTTCTGGGATTGTGATATCTTGCACAGGAGGATATTCTTCATATCCACCCATTTGCCTGCAAATTTTAGAAAATCATTTTTTTCTTATTGCTGAGTAGTACTCCATTGTGTAGATGTACCACAGCTTGTTAATCCATTCCTCAGTTGAGGGGCATCTAGGTTGATTCCAGATTCTTGCTATTACAAATAATGCTGCTATGAACATAGTTGAACTAATGCTTTTGGGATGCGAATGTGCATCTTTAGGGTGTGTGCCTAAAAGTGGCATTGCTGGATTCTTGATTCCCAGTTTTCTGAGAAACCACCATACTGCATTCTAAAGTGGATGAACAAGTTTACATTCACACCAACGATGGACGAATGTTCCCCTTGGTCTGCATCCTCTCTAGCATAGGCTGTCATCTGTGTTTTTAATCTTAGCCATTCTGACAAGTGTAAGGTGGTATTTCAAAGTTGTTTTGATTTGCATTTCTCCAATAACTAAAGATGTTGAGCACTTTTTCATGTGCCTTTCAGCCATTTGTAATTCTTCTGATGAGAATTCCCTTTCTAGTTCTGAACCCCATTTTTTAATTGGATTATTAAGGGTATTGGGCTCTAGTTTCTTGAGTTCTCTATATATTTTAGAGATCAATCTTCTGTCACTTGTAGGGTTGGTAGAAATCTTTTCCCATTCTGTAGGCTGTGGTTTTGTCTTATTGACTGTGTCCTTGGCCTTACAGAAGCTTCTCAGTTTCAGGTCTCACTTATTGGTTGTTATTCTTAGTGTCTGTGCTACTGATGTTATATTTAGGAAGTGGTCACCTGTGCCAATTTGTTGGACAGTATTTCCCACTTTCTTTTCTATCAAGTTCAGTGTGGCTGTGTTTAATGTTGAGGTCTTTGATCCATTTGGATTTAAGTTTTATGCAAGGTGATAGGTTTGGATCTATTTGCATTTTTCTACACACTACCATCCAGTTATTCTAGCACCATTGTTGAAGATACTATCTTTCTTCCATTAAATATTTTTGGCCTCTTTTTCAAAAATCAGGTGTTCATAGGTGTGTGGGTTAATGTCTGGGTCTTCAATTTGATTCCATTGAGCCACAAGTCTGTTTTTATTCCAGTATCAGGCTGTTTTTATTACTGTAGCTCTATAGTATAATTTGAACTTGGGGGTGGTGATGCCTCCTGAGGTTCTTTTGTTGAGCAAAATTGTTTTGGCAATCCTGGCTTTCCTGTTATTCCAAATAAAATTGAGTATTGTTCTTTCAAGGTCTGTACAAAATTGTGTTGTGATTTTGATGGGAATTGCATTGAACCTGTAGATTGCTTTTGGTAGAATTGCCATTTCACTATGTTGATCCTACCTATCCAGGAACATGGGAGATCTTTTCATTTTCTGATATCCTCTTCAATTTCTTTCTTTGGAGATTTAAAGTTTTTGTCAAACAGATTTGTTACTTCTTTGATTATAGTTACTCAAAGGTATTTAATGCTATTTGCAGCTATTATAAAAGGTGAAGTTGCCCTTATTTCTTTTTCAGCCGTTTTATCTTTAGCGTATAGAAGGGCTACTGATTTCTTTGAGTTAATCCTGCTACATTGCTGAAGGTGTTTATCAGCTGTAGAAGTTCCCTGGTAGAATTTTGTGGGTCACTTATGTATACAATCATATCATCTGCAAATAGAGATAGCTTCACTTCTTCTTTCCCAATTTGTATCCACTTAATCTCTTTTCATTCCCTTATTGCTTTAGCTAAAAGTTTGAGAACTATATTGAATAGATAAGGAGATAGAGGACAGCCTTATCTAGTTCCTGATTTTAGGGGGATTGCTTTGAATTTTTCTCCATTTAGTTTGATGTTGGCCGTCGGCTTTTTGTAAATCGCCTTTATTATATATAGGTATTTTCCCTGTATTCCTGATATTCCCAGGAGTTTTTATCATAAAGGAGTGTTGGATTTTGTCAAAGGCTCTTTTTAGGATCTAAGGAAATGATCATGTGGTTTTTTTTTTCCCTTCAATTTGTTTATATGATGGATGACATTTACAGTTTTCCAAATGTTGAACCATCTCTGCATTTCTGGGATGAAACCTACTTGATCATGGTGAATAACTTTTTTTAACAGTTGTTGGATTCACTTTGCCAGAATTTTGTTGAGAATTTTTGCATCAATGTTCATGAGGGAAATTGGTCTGTAACTCTCTTCCTTTGTTGTGTCTTTGAGTGGCTTGGGTATCAGGATTATTGTGGCCTCATAAAAAGAGTTTAGCAATATTCCTTTAATTTCTACTGTGTGAAACAGTTTGAGGAGTATTGGTAATATCTCAACTTTGAATGTCTGGTAGAACTCTGCACTGAGAACATCTGGGCCTAGGCTTTTTTTATTTGGGAGACTTTTATTGACAGCTTTAATCTTAACAGAATATTTGTAAGTTATTATGTGTCGCCTTCTATTGCTTCCTTTGGGTATATGATAACTTTGTGTCTTTGTGTTTTTCTATTACTGCAACTCAACACCATGACCAAAATCAAATTGGGGAGGAAAGGGTTTATTCAGCTTATACTTTCACATTGCTATTCATCACCAAAGAAGGTCAGGACAGGAACTCAAGCAGGGCAGAAACCTGTAGGCAGGAGCTGATGCAGAGGCCATGGAGGGGTACTGCTTACTGGCTTGCTCAAACTGTTTTCTCATAGAACTCAGGACCACCATTCCAGAGATGGCACCATGTACAATGAGCTGGACTCTTCCCATCAGTCACTAATGAAGAATATGCTTTACATGTGGATCTTATGGAGGCATTTCCTCAATTCAATTTCCCTCCTTTCAGGTTACTCTAGTTTGCTTGTCAAGTTGTCATACAGCTAGTCGCCATACTTTGTTAACTAAATTATATTGAAAATATAATATGAAATTTTATGTCTTAAATTCTAAATTTGTGATTTTTATTTTGAAATTGTTGGTTAGTTTTTAAAATACTTTTATCAGTTCTTTGATCATTTGAACAATGGTGTTTCGTTATATTGATGCCTTCCTCAAAAGCTCCCAGGTTCATTCCATCCTTCCCTGAGTGTGAGGTCTGAGTTTTGAAGCCCATCAAGTATAGTTGTGTTGCTCATATACTCTTGGAGTTGTAACCTTCCACTGGAGCGGGTTTACTTACCAAGGACTACACTTTAAGAAGAGTGATTTTTTTCCCTCTCCAGGGAGCTCTCAGTTGCCAATAGATCCTTAGCTATATGTGGTACTTTCTACCCACCATCCCTCTTCATGCTGAATTTTATCTGGCTTGAGCTTGTGCAGGATTTGTATATGTTATGGCAACTGCTGTGAGTTAATTTATGCAACTGTCTTCCCCCATGTCAGTAGGATACTGTTTCCTTGTAGGTATTCATTGCCTTTAGCTCCTAAAATCTTTCTACTGCACTGTGTTTCAGTGGAGGAGCTGTGGAAGGAGGGGCTGAGATAAAGATGTCCCGTTTTGGACTGAGTACTCTGGAGGCTTTTATTATCTCCACATTGATGATTAGTTGTGGGTATTCATGTTAGTTTTACCAAAAGAGGCTTCTCAGATGAGGGTTGAGAGAGTACTAATCTATGGGCATAGCAGTAAATCATTGGGAGGGTTTTTCTAATTATGCCATTTGACACAATAATGATGGTAGGTTTCCCTGCCTCTGACCTGTCTAGCCACAGGTTCTTGGCTGTGATAATGACTCCAGATAGGGTTCAACATGTGGAGTGGCCTAAAATCCAATCAGAAAGTGGTTGGTTGCTCCCATGGCATTCATACCGTTATTGCACCAGTGAGCATATCTTGCCCTGTTGATTGTTATTGGACCTCTCAAAGTTCACTGCTGTGTATGATTAATGGTAGCATGGATAGCATATTTGAGCACTATGAAAGTTAACAAATAGGAATGAACTTTTCAGGTCTATAGCTTGATTTTTCCATGTTCTGATTCATGTATAAGGAGTCTTTGGCAATTGAATTTTAACATTACAGTCTGGAGGATAACCAAGAATACTTGCGATTGCTTCTACTGTTTGAGGGACTATGAGACCCCACTGGCTAACAACTCCAAC
This sequence comes from Sigmodon hispidus, assembly GCA_004025045.1. Taxonomy (NCBI): domain Eukaryota; kingdom Metazoa; phylum Chordata; class Mammalia; order Rodentia; family Cricetidae; genus Sigmodon; species Sigmodon hispidus. The sequence continues at coordinate 3,055 of PVIH01014414.1, read as the reverse complement.
ACTAGTAGCCCATTTTTGGCAATGGGCTTTATATTTGATAGGCTGTGGTGTCTAGTAAGGGCAAAGTAAGAGTAACTCCATTTAAACTTATATAACGGTTAGGCTTTTGCTTCCAAATACCTGAGAGGCTGAGGCAGGAGGATAGCAATTTCAAGACCTGCTGGGGCACAGAGTGTGTTCAGGGCCAGCGTAGGCAACTTCATTTCCTGTCTCAGAATAAGAACTAATTATAGGGGAGGCTGGAACACATGCTCACAGACAAGGCTCAAGGTTCACTCATGCTACCAAAAAATAAATAAACATAAAAAATAAAAAGTGACTGATATCTTGAAAAATTGCAGTCCTCCGACGCATGTATTTTCCTTGAAGCATTATGTGTCTTACTTTTTCTTTTTTAATACTCTGATACATTCCACTCAGAGGTTAGTGATTGCCTAGAGGACACAGGACCCTAGGTTTGATTTCTAGCACCAAAACTCTACTGCCTCAAAGGATTGTCTCTCTATCCATTAAAAGAAATGTTTGTACATAGTGTATTTAGAGGTATGGAAAGCTAGAAAATAGTTGCATCTGTTTCTCCTTCTTTAAGAATGTTTTGATGAAGTAGGACAGCTCTGAGAAGGGCGGGGACAGGATCTTCCTGCCACTTTTTTCTTGCTTCCTTTGTAGCAACTGTGCTCTCCTCCATTGTTGCCCCCCCTTCCTTGTTGACCCCCAAGACCTTCTCAGCAGTATACAAGCTATTCGCCACTGACAAAGATTTTTTTTCTTTTTCTAGTGCACAGAAGCCAAAAAACATTGCTGGTATTTTGAAGGACTCTATCCCACATACTATATGTAAGTATTGTGCTTTCCTGCTGGTTTGACTGGGCTTGTTTGTTTGTTTATTTATTTATTTATTTATTTAATTATTTTAATCTGGGAGGAGTTTCTTTAATAGGTATAGGACTGGATCATTGGGAAGGGAAAGCCCAGGTGTGGCTCAGCCTGATCCCTGACCCCTGCAAGATTTTCTGCCTGCTTCTGCTCATGAACAGCAGGTCACCTCACCAGGGCCATTCAGCCTAGTCGGATGAGTTACTCCAAGAATATGAGATGCTGCATGCTCTGTTTTGCTAGGCAATTAGTTCCTACAGGATTGGTGAAAATCAGGAAGATGTCTGTAGAAGACAGACATGATACTGGTTTATATAAAGTTTCTTAGAGAAAGAGAACAAAGATATTAGGAACAGACTTGAGCTTGATGAGAAAGGGTCTTAACTTGGTTGCTATGCTTATGGGGGAGAGTTTGAGATTTTTACAATGGTTATCTTCCTTCAAGATAGATGCAGTCATGGCCTTGGCTCACACAGGTTATCCTTTTAGTCAGGCTCACTGTAATTAAATCTTTGTTAGCTTTTTATCTGCTTTATAGTATTTTTTTTCTATTGTCTGGTGTTAGTTGCTAACTATATAGAGCCAGCTGCTCTTTTTAAGGTAGGCAGCTGGTAGCTCCAGGTTATTGACTAATGTTTTTAATTATGCTTTGAGGTTCCTTAGGTTTGAGGTTGAGTAAGCCAAACAAATTTGCCTAAATGCTTTGTTATTTTAGTGTTAAATTTTGTCAGATAGGAGAATTTCCATACATGCACATAAATTATTATAGTAGAGATGTTGTCTATGTGAAGTATTTGGACATGTGAAGTAAGTGCACAGGAAATACATAATATAGTCTCCTCTATCTTGGGTTTTTGTAATCCTTAGAACACATTTTAATAATGCAAAACAGTGCCTATACCAAATGTTCAGACTTTGAAATTTCATCACTGTTTTTGAAACAAAATACTGTTTATATTATGTTAGATATAAGGAATCTAGAGTAGAAGGATGATCCAGCATTTATTTTGGATGTACCTGGGCTATATGCAAATGCTAGTTCATTTTATAAGAAATTTGAGCATCTTTACATTTTTGGCAGCCAAGGGGGTCATGGAATGGGACTTTGCAAATAATTGACGACAATTGTAATAACAAAGGTTATTTCTCAATTGTCCTGGCCATTCTTTCCTGACCCATTCTGTGCAGTGTGGAACAAGGAATGTTGCTGTGAAGCATAGGAAGTTGCCAGTGTTTTTTGTTGGTTTCCTACTGATTAAAAGGAGTTCTTAACTGCCTGCCTTTGGGGATGGGTCCTAAAAGAGAAAGCCTTTGCAGGTAGGAAAAGACAAAACCTATTGGAAAAATTAAGCAGCAATGTCAGGACTTTGTCTTGTATTGAAGAGCTATTATGTTTGACAATATTCCTTCAATTTCTACTGTATGATTCTACTCTTTTCTACCTCATAATAACATTAAATATTAATGGTACAAACTCCCAGTAAAAAGACACAGGTTATTTGAGTGGATTATAAAACAAACTCTATCTTTTCTTTGCTTTCAAGGAGCTCAGCTTTAAGGATAGCATCACTTCAAATGAAAGGATAGAAAATTCATTCCAGGTAAATGGGTCCAGGATAAATTTTAAATTAAAACAATTCATAAGAGGTAAAGAAACCACTTCATTCTAATGAATGGAACGGTTAACCAAAAAAACATTTTGCACAACAAACTATAGGACATCCAATTTCATAAAAATAAAATAAAGTATAAAATCATACAAATGGACTCCAAGACACAGACTAATTTCAACTCCTTAGTGTAGAAGCTGAGCGCTATACCTTCCCATCACAGGTCCTGTTAAATCACTACACTAAGAAATCCAAGAGAGCACAAATAAATGACTTAATGCCAATCCAAAGCTCAACAAAAAAGAACAAAACAAATCCAGTATCTGAAAAAAAAATAGAAACCACAGCAAATAATAGTGAAATAGAAACAAAGAAAATAATTCAAAGAATCAATGAATCTAAGGTTTGTTTCTTAGAGAAGATAAACAAGATTGGCAGAATGCTGGTTCAGTTGACCAAAAGAAACAAAGGCACAAATGAACAGAATCAGAAACTAACAGGGAAGCATTACAAAAAAAAAAAAAAAAAAAAAAAAAAAAAAAAAAAAAAAAAAAAAAAAAAAAAAAAAA
>PVIH01014413.1:27992-54029 GCA_004025045.1 Sigmodon hispidus | reverse complement strand
GGAAAGCTCTCCCATGTTCCTGGATTGGTAGGATCAACATAGTAAAAATGGCAATTCTACCAAAGGCAATCTACAGATTCAATGCACTGCCCATCAAAATCCCAACACAATAATTTTTGGACCTTGAAAGAACAATACTCAATTTCATTTGGAATAACAGGAAAGCCAGGATTGCCAAAACAATTTTACTCAACAAAAGTATCTCAGGAGGTATCACCATTCCTTACTTCAAGCTATACTATAGAGCTACAGTAATAAAAACAGCCTGGTAGTGTCATAAAAACAGACTTGTGGACCAATGGAATAGAACTGAGGATCCAGACATTATCCCAAAAACCTATGTAAATATCATCTCTTGTCAGCACAGTTTCTGAAAGTCTTTTTCATCCATGTTACTTTTGTTATAGGTAGTAGTGTAGACAATTCTAAACTGAATGTACCACTGGATTGAAACTTAAAAAAATATGGTTTCTATACCTGAGCTTAAACCCTGTGGAAGGTCTTAGAAGAGCAAAAGACATTCTTCTGAGGGAAAGTCCTTGAAGGAAATGTGATATAGACAACATAAAACTTTTTATGAAACATGTTTTCCATGTGAGATGCACTTAGAATATTGGCTGTGTTGTTTTCTAGAAAGTGGGTATTATGTGGTTGTCTCATGCATTGGCTTGGAGAATACATGATGTCTGAGCAACCTGATGAATATCTATATTATCCTACATATACAGTTATTTAGATAATATCACATCCAGGATAATGAAGAAAGTGGTCACACTCAACATATCTCAGTATTTTGGGACTTAGAATTAGATTAAGACTTAATGACTTAAACCAAGTGCTCTTTTTAGACTTGTATTTCACTTTCATTTTTTTTCTAAAAATATTCCAGTACTGCCTATAGGTCATAAATTATTCTTACTTGACATTTAGAGTCAATTTATATTCTGTGAGCTGTGGACACAGGCCCTAAACATTAATTTTTAAACAGTTTTTTTTCCTGTGACCATGGCCTGGTGGTATGATCACCAACAGTGTGACTTAATTTGATGGCACATGATCACAGGATATGATTAACTGGACTATTGCTCCTGTATCTTTATCTAGGCCAGATAAAGTACTGGTTTCTTTATCTTTGGTCATTGACCATACAAGAACTAAAAGGTTTTGCATTTTCTGGTTTAGTAACAAAGTGCCTGTAGGATAGAAAATAACATTACTTCCCACAGTATATTACTATAGTATTTCCTAGTTAACTTTCATTTAGAGTTTTGAGGGTGTTAATGCTAGTGGTGGAGTTTCTTGACTTAGTGAGTTGGTTTTGATTCTAAGTAGGTCAGAACAAAGGTCTAAGGAAAAACAAGAAAATAATCTCTTACTTTAGCCTTAGGATTATTAGGAATTGGAAAGACTTTACATGGTATTTAGTTTCCCAATTTCTCAATATCTCTAAGCAGATAATTAAACAAATTACTCTAGAGAATATTCCTTGTATTATACAAAAACTCCACAACTCTTGGATTAAGAACTGGACAGTTATTTTTGCTTTATATTCTCCCCTTACTAAATGTGTGAAATTTCTAATGGCTAAGGTTTTATAGTTGTCACATTTAATATTTTTAGTTGGCAACTGTCAATTAGCATGGGAAGTATGTAGAGCCTTGAGGGGTAGGATCAGACTGTTCCTGTAAATGTGCTGGCACCTTGGAGCCCATTTCCTGCAGAGTACATAACCCAGCCTTGATATTGGGATGAGAAAAATCAGACCTACCTGGAGTGGATGTACCATGCTGAGCTGACCCACCTTGGGACTTCTTGCTCTTTTGGGGGAGGAGATCAATTGGGGGGTGGGATGGAGGGAGGAGGAAGGCAGATTGGGAGGGATTGGGAACAGGAAAGGATGGGTGAGCAGAGGGGTACATGGAAAAAAAGACCTTTATTAATAATAAAAATATTAGTTGAGTACAATTCCTGCCTTGCTTCTTTTATAGAGCAAAAAAATAATAATTTCTGTAAAATATACTTCATTATTTATGATACATACAATGCATTGATTTATCAGTATCTAAAGAAAAATACTCACTGACAGTATGTGGCTAACATATTTATAATTCTGAGAATAAAAAGAAAAGGCTCTAGATATTTTACATTTACCAATTTCTTAGCTAACTGACTGATGAGGTTATATCAAATTAGAGTTTATCATTTTATTAAGTTGTATCAGACATGATTATCTTAGTTGTAACTGTACAGGTTAATACTTAATATTGTCATACACTGTGACAACCACAATTTTGCTGGGATTGAGAAAGTCAGAGGCCTGACAGTGCAGGGAGGTGACTTGTATTAGATTATAGTTCCAATAAAGGGCTTAAAAATTTTATATCCAAAGCAGAAGTTTTCCAGTCTTTGATTATGTGCTGTATTTGCCTTAATTTGGGTAACTGAGTATGGTGATACAAAGTTCTTAGCAAAGATATAAGAAGCTTTAAGTTTATTAAGATATATTTATTGTATTTTCCATAGATGAGTGTTTTGTCTCTATGTAGACATGTGTGTGAACTTATGCATGACTAGTACCATAGTGTTTAGTATAAGGATTCCCTGGAAGAGAGTTATAGATGGCTGTCAGCCCCCCCTCTGGTTGCTGAGCCCTAGTCAACTTCAAGAGCAACATGTGCCCCTAACAATTGAAACATTTCTCCAGCCCCATAGGAGCCTTTTAGACTGTTCTTTCTAGAACTCTTACCAGCATATATGATTTGAATGGAAAAGTGCTATTCTTCTGGATAATGAAAGACTAGGAACAAAGATCAGCATTTCTGACAGGGCCATCTTAGTTGACTCAGCCCTAAATCAACTCTGTTACTGATTGCAGATTTGTGACAAATATTGCCTGGGAAAATGTGAACAAGCATTGCCTGGTAAGAGTTGAGCATAGCCCAGAGTAAAAAAAAAAAAAAATAAATGATTAGCTCACCTACAGACTGTATAGGACTATCACAAAGCTTAAGTTCTTGAATTTAGAATATATTGTTATGCACTATCAAATATTATATGAGTGAAGTCTGCTACAAAAGTAGCAAAGATTGATACCCATTTTCATCCAATTTCTGTAGTCTTTATTTCACTCCTTTTTTTCCAAGTTCACAATTTTAGATTTATGAACCTTTTATTTACAACAATTAAGATATCTATGGTCTAAAATTGCCTAAATTTTAGGGTGAGATGGATACTAGATCCTCATGCTTCTGTCAGTTCAGGATATTCTTCTATTTTCTGAGCTTGAGAGTTCGGAATTCTGATTATCTATTAGTATCTTTTTGACTAGGTTGCACTATGCCCTTTATAATGTATGACTATTAGAAATCCATAGAGTGGGGGCTGGAGAGATGGCTCAGCGGTTAAGAGCACTGTCTGCTCTTCCAGAGGACCCGGGTTCGATTCCCAGCACCCACATGGCAGCTAACAACTGTCTGTAGTTCCAGTTCCAGGCAAATACCAAGGCAAATAAATAAATAAATAAAGTTTTAAACAAAAAAAAAAAAAAAGAAATCCATAGAGTGCACATAAAATATGAGTGAATAAATTTAACACTGCATCATTGCAGGATCTTAACTCACTGCAGTACATATTGAATCCAACCAAGTGTTCTTTTTGGAGAAATAAACAATCTTAACAAATGATTACTTTGACTAATAGGACCATATGTCATGCTCATCATGAAGCAATGACTACAACTTCTTCAGTTGTTTCTCACTTTAAAGCATGGCACATTTGCTCAGACAGTAGCAGGAGGTGACAAAGAGAAAGGAAGAGGAACAGGCACAATTCTATAGACTGGAGGCAAAGGAAATGTGTGCCATAGAGCTGGCACCACATAATCCACTTCAATGCCGATGCCTCTAGTTTCTTTCGATGCAGTTTCTCTCCATAGCTAATTGCCTCTTTGAAGCCATCAAAGACATGCTGACAACAACATCTCTCTATCTAAATTGTCACTATGTAATCACAATTTTTATAATGATATTTGCCTGAAGACTAGATTTTTAAGTCCTTATAAGATAGCCCTTCTTCTTTTTAAAACCGGCAGAGTGATTGAAATAGATAAAAAATTACTCATTGCACAACGGTTTTTAGATTAATGAATATACTGAACCATCTAATGATAGATAGAGAAATTGCTTCCACAGTTTTAAATTGAAGAGGTCTAAAATTTGTCAGGCTTATCAAAACTGCATGAGCAATGAAGAGGTACAAGTTTATAAGCAATTATGGAGCACATTAATTTCATAACATGAATAATTTTTCTGCTTCATTACTGTTGGTATGATCCTTGTGGGAAATGCAGGAAGACAATAAATATGGGTCAGGAGAATAGTTTTTTATGGGCATACTGAAGCATCTCTGCTTGATTAACATGTAGCAAATTAATTTTATTTCACTGGTGTTGTCTTTTTTGTAGCTTCTGTGTTCTCTCCTAAAGGCAGGGACTACTCTGCTTAGATATTAAATCCACATTTAAATTAAACTCAGCAAAAATAATAGACAGGGCTATGTAAATGATTCACAATTGGGAAAGTAAAGTTAGGAAAGCTGTGAGAAAAAGGTGGTATGATGCCAGAAAAAAATGACAACCTAAATTATGGTAGTGAAACTACCACTTGTATCTAGAAGATGACAATTTGCATAATGAAACTGTGAGCTTGGAAGGTTGATTCCCATGCAGAATATTTTATGCTCTATTTGGCTTCATTTTACAGCCTGTACAAGTTAAGGGGACAGAGAAATGAACCAAACAACAAAGTGCTTAGTTAGCATGCAATATTTAGAGACTATCTCAGGTGTAGGACTTACCTGCCTATAAAATTGCTTGTCTCTAGTCTTCTCAGAAAGGAAAGATTTTTAAAACTGAAATGTTGTTTGGACAAAAGAACACATCAAAAGGTAATAATTCTAAAGGCCTGCCTGACAGGCTTGTAAGATGTTTCAGTTGTAAAAGCACTTGCAGTACAAATTTAATAACCTGTAAATGATTCTGAGAACCCACAGTAGAAGGTGAGAATATAATCCCAAATTGTCCTTTGACATTCATATTTGTGCTATACACGAACACACATACACAAACCAACAAACACACATCATTGATAATAAATAAATGTTCCTTCTTACAGTCTTTGTAAAGTTCAAAGTACTATCTGATTCTCCTAGCTTGACCAAACAAATTATTAGTATTCTAAATGCATCATCACATAATCCCATAGCAGCTTCTCTATTAGCCTCTTCCTGTTCTACAATCTGTCCATCCATCAGATTCTATTAGAATCTCATTTGCATATATAATTTTATCTTGGTCTATGCTTTGTTAAGTTGAATAAGGGGCTAGAAGAATTACCTCAATGATTCAGGTTCTTCGACATTGCATCATGTGACTAATCCTAATTCAATGACTATGCCTAAAAGTATGGGATATTCTTCAGTGATTATTCTTCAGTGACATGGTTATTCTTAATAAAATTAAGATAAACATATCACCATATCAAAACCTGTTAATAAATTAAAGGAGTGCAAATGAAGAATTACAACTAAATGAAAAAGAATGAGTTCAGGCCAGACAGAAATAGCACAAGTTCCCTCCATTCATAGTTTGCTCTCTAGCTGTTTATAGACTGGCAGTTTGTGAGTTGGTTCTTTAATTCTATCAGCTACTAGATGGCACAACTAGCTCCCTGTTAGGCTTTGCACTTCATTCCCTACTTCTCTTTCCAGGCAAACACATCTCTTTACAAACGGTCCATCGGTTTTGATGTCTGAAGGGTTTCTCTCTGCTCTACAGCATTTCCTAATTGTTTACTATGCCCTGTTTCTCTTTCCTGCCTCAGTCATCATTCTTGGAAAATCTTTCACTTCGTCCACATCCTTTACCACTGTTTGGATTTGTGGGTGTGCATTCAAGCAAGATGAGGGGCCTATGCAGGAGAACAGACTCTTGTTGTGTCTGTCAAATATCAGACAAACCAATGGAAAGCAGAGATGCAAGCTCATGGAGAAGTTGCTTTTTTTTTCAGTCATAGAAATAATAGGACAGAGCTATTAGCTAAGACTGGGCATGGTGTAGTGAGTAGAAGAGACATATTGTTGGAATATGTTGGATGTAAGCAGTCATATTTTATCACTCTAGAACAGTTTAATCCCACAAGTACTTTTATTTAGGGCTGAGGAACTTACCATCATTCTATTTTGGGTTTCAGACCAAGTTCAGCACTCATTCTATTATGATGTCTCTGAATAGTCATTAGTCTTAGATAACCTTGTCTTGTTGGATCATTTTTTACTCAGATGTAAGTCACAAAAGTGACAAAATTTTCTCAAATTTTGTTGTGTTTCAAGTTCTCAGCATTTTCTTTGTAACTTATCTCTTTATCACTACAAGACCTTAAAAATAATGCATATATGATCTGCTACTAAAGAACTACTACATATCTTCTCCATTCACCTAACCCTTGATTTACTTATCTATTGTGTTGGTGATTGTAGAATACTGATTTTTCCAAGATGTTATCCTAATTACTATTATTGACTGATACTACCTCTCATAAAAAGGAGCTGGAAAAACTGTACAGTGATGTTGATATTGTCATTTGCATAGAGGTCTTGTGAAATATTTGGAAAATTATCAAACTAACCAAAAAGTGTTGTTTGGAACAGTAACCAACAGATATAATTCCATGCTCCTCATTATTTGGACCAAGCATGAAATAGAGTAGAACTGCTTTACAGTAATTTTCTTCCTATGTTACTTACCAATATTGGATCCACGGTATCCTCATGATTCTCACTCTATTAAATTAGCCTCTGAGAGAGCTTTGCCCAGTGGATTACTACTCTGTGCAGTTGTAAACTTTGAGTGAGTTGTTGTTCAAATAGTCCTAGACCAAAAATATAGAGTCATGGATATTTCTATCAATTTCCACACCAAAAAGAAATATTGCCAAATTGTCTACTACTTTTACATAAGTTATGCATTGATTCATTTTTTCCTTCTTCAATTTCTGCACTGATGATTAATTAACTTTACTGTGAATTAGAGGAAAGGTGAAGTCATATTTTTCTGCCTTTATAAGGACTTGTAAAATGTGTCAGTTACAAGAGTGTCAGCTGTCACACTTCATATTCTTTTATTCCAGAAATTTGAAGGACAAATGCTTCTGTCATGTTTACAGAAGCACCTACCTGAATTTGAATATTTTATTATTAGAGTACCATATTGACAAATTTCCAAGATGTGCTAATTTATGTTCTTGTACATCACCAGCCTGAGGTAATGAGGAGAAAGTGTTTATCATGAGAAATGGGCTTAGTAGATGATAACAGCAACATCAGTCATTGTTTGTCTCCTACCTGACTCTAGCCCTGTCCTGAAACTTAATTCAGTGTTCAAATCACATCTCAGATGATGCTATTAGATTGTGTCATTAGAAAGGAAATAGCAAATGTATTCATTGCTGCTCTTGTGCTGACTCAAATAATTTAATCAGTGCTTCTTCACAGTGCAGGCTAAAAAAGATCTTGAAACCTTGTATAGATTTAGAAACTTGTTTTGGTTAATGTTGATCATCATGAATTCAGGAGAGAAACATGCAATTATACAACTCATAAAATTTTCTGAATTGATATTTAAAAAACAGAGGAGATACAAACAGTATTCTAAAATTTGTTACAGACATCAGATATTATATGTTCTAGAGACTGTCAGTCACATATGATTCTGAGGAACCAGCATTAAATTATGCATAATGTGGTTGAAAGATGCTTTTATTATACCAATCAATATAAATAATCAACCTTGGAGTAAATCTCTGAGTTTCCTAACCTCTTAACAAGTTCCAGGTACCCTTTTTCTAAATCTTCACAAAATTATTCAGATATTGTTTTTTTGCTGTGTTTATCTTTCCACCAATCTATTTTTCCCACTCAATTGTGATAATTTATAAAAATCAACTTTGGGAATGTCCATGAGATGCTCTGCAGATAGAAGCTCTTGCTGTTTGAGACTATCAGAGTTTTATTCCTCTGGCAATATAAATCTGTAAAAATATCTCCTGTTATAAGAGATTGAAATATTTGCTTGACATCACAGCCAAAGTTAATAAAATGCCTTGTGTTCTCTGAATACTTGCCTACTGTGTATTCAAATTGTTTAACCTGCCATTGAGAGGAAAACATATCAGCAAACCTTACTTAGCCTGGACTTCTCATGTAATCAACTTTTCCAACTTAAACTAATACATGGCAATCTTAAGTTACATAGTCTTTCATACCTCTTATAGAAAAGACCATGTGTGTCATTTGCTGAAAGCAACAAATATAGAAGTTAAAATCAACTTCAAAAAAATCTACCATACAGTTGAAAAATAACAATGTATGGACATTGGTTGATAAATGTGGTGGAAATGTTTTCTGTATGCTGTAAATAAAGGACTGGTTTGACCTATGTAGAGCACTGTAAAAGTGGGTGGAGGATCAGAGCACAGGCAGATAAAAAGAGGGATGGGTTAGTCAGTCTCCATCCAACCCCCGAAGAAGACAGACATGTAAGAAATACAAGTGAGCCACGGGTTGGGCCACGTGGTAGACAAATTAATAGAAATGGGTTAAATTAATATGAAAGAGCTATCTTTTAATGTGCTTGAGACATGGGCCAAACAGTGTAAAATATATAAGTGTCTGATTCATTTCCTTGGGGGACAAAAGCCGCCGCAGACCAGGTACAAACCTCCGGGCCCAAATGGGCCCAGAAAACATACTACAACAGATAACAATGATGTTAATAGTACTTTGTGTTGCCTGGGTCAGTTGGAATTAGTTGGAAGCAGTGTTTAAACCATTGTAAAATTCTGTTAAGGTTTTCTGTAAAGTATCTCATCATTTCTTCCTGTGATTTGTTTCTATGCTGTTTAATAAATACAGAGCAAAATAACTTTTTGTACAGACACATGTACACAGACCAACGGACATATGAACAAACAAATTCATGAGACACCCTTCAGTCAGACATAGATCAAGCTCATACAATAGGACAGACACAGATTAAAGACATGAAGTTGAGAATTCATATTTGAATTTTTCTTTGGTCAAATGACTTTAAAATGAAGTATTTTTCTTTCTTTCTTTCTTTAACTTAAAAAATGTTTTTATTAGCATGTACTATTTACAGATAATAATGAGTTAATTTTGTCATTTTCATATATCTACATAATGTATTTTGCTCATATTCACCCCATTACTCTCTCTTGCCCCTTCCTGTAATGCCTTTCATTATTCCAAGTCCCCCCCATCTACTTTCATGTCTTTTTATGTGTGTGACCCAGTTAGTTTTAGTATGGTTGTCTATGACAGGATGGGTGAGAGTTTGTTTATCAGAACATGGGTGTCATACCAGTGGCTATACCACTGAAGAAAATGCCCCCCTTCCTTCCATCATTAATTGTGTGTATATCTTCTGGTGAATGAGACCCTATGAGTCCCTCCCCACCATGCTAGGATGCTAACGGGCCCGATTCTGTGTAGATCTTGTGTAGGTAACCACAGCCACTGTGAGTTCAAGTATGTAGCAGCCTTGTCAAGCCTCAAAGTCAGCATTTACTTTACCCCTTCCTCTGGCTCTTATCCTGCCTGCTACAGTGTTCTCTGGTCCATTTTTAAGGGGAGTGAAATAGATGTTTTATATTTGGTCCAACTTTCTTTTTTTTCTCATTTTTAAAATATTAATAAAGTCTCATTTTCTATCCATGTATCCCCTTGTTCAAATTCCCTTCCCCTCCTCCCCCTACAAGTCACTCTTCTCTCCATCTCCTTATCTCCTCCCCTGCAAGGACAGGAGGTCCCAAGATCCCAAGGTGGCTTAGTTCAGCATCCACTTCAGGCAAATCCACTTTCCGCATCCCCACATAAAGACTGGTTCAAGTGTTTCTCTGGAGAGAATGGGCTCTAAAGTGCCAGTTCAAGGTGCTTCAGATCCCAAGCTGTTCAGTGTTTGTGGTTTGCAGCTTGGACATACTTTGATTTTTGTTTAAAGTCCACTAATGAGTGAATACATCCCCTGCTTATCTTTGTGGGATTGTGAAACCTTGTTCAGGAGGATATCCTCGATATCCATTCATGTGCCTGCAAATTATAGAATATCATTGTTTCTTAGTGCTGAGTAGTACTCCATTGTGTAGATGTATCACAGCTTGTTAATCCATTCCTCAGTTGAGGGGCATCTAGGTTATTTCTAGGTTCTTTTTTTTCCTCTTTCTTTTTTTATTATGAATAAAGTCAATGAAACACTGATATAACATTGATAACGAAAAGTTTTTCCCTGATGGGTATAATTTGTACAGATTTCCAGGACCAGCCTCATGTAAGAAGGGAACTGACTATTGTAAATTATACTCTGATGTCCACATGTGCACCATGGCAAACAGTCATCCATAAAACGTGCAAAAACACACAACACACACATATTTAAAAAATAAACTTTATGTGTGATTATTAAATTACTAGAGACATAAATACAAAATCCATAAAAATTTTATCATTATGAATGGCCAACAATCTATCATTACTATCTACTTCTTCATTTTTTTTTCTTTACAGAAGAAGTATTTGTGAACCTCTTAACATTCTTTTTCATTGCTCATAGTTATGCTCTTAAATAAAAATTAAAAATGAAGATAATCCATAGGGATCTTGGCGGATTAGAAAGACTGAATTTCCTGCCATGCCAAAGTGGAGAAGTACCAAGAAGTCTCCTGTGAGGAGACCACAGTGACATATGCTTTATCTTCCTGACTTTTCCCATTTTGTAACAGTTGCTGCAATTCTGTAACATGAAGATGTGAGAAAGAAATTCTGAGTAGTGATAAAATCTCATTGATCTATGTGTCTCTGTGAAGGGTGTAGTATTATTTATGGGAGCATATCATTGTGATTTTTCCATGATCATGAGCTCAAACACCAAGTTGTCCCATGAGTATAATAAATGAGCCTTTTATAGCTCCATAAGGATCAAAAAATTTACCCACTACTTAAAATTTTTCCTGAAATATATTCATGTATGTATCTTTACTAGGTAAAGTTCAGTTTGAGCCCAGCTTAAACTTAAGCATTTCAAATGCTTTTGAACGTTAAATGTCAGTGTGTCTCAAAAGAAAAATGAAGGACCATATTATAGAAAAATACATATGATATGATGCTCTGCTATTTCTGTACAAATATCATCAAAACCTACTCATCATCAATACTATTTTTATAATATTTTATAGAATTCACTGCCATTTGTTTTTTATTATGAACCTCATTTTGCTCTTATTATCATCATATTTTATTTTAAACATTAAAAAGTATCACAAAAAGGTGAGATCCCTTATACCCTTAGTGGGTATAAGGTTAGGTGTTTAGAAAACAGTGACAGTTTACATTGGTTTACCAAAATGGTAGTGGTATGCTCTCCACTAAGATTCAGGATGTCACTAGCCACATTTACTCATCTCTCTCTCTCTCTCTCTCTCTCTGTGTGTGTGTGTGTGTGTGTATTTGTACCATAAATAATTAAAAAATAGGATGACCTGAATTTTGGAGAGGGTAAAATATGAGAAAGGATAGAAGTGGGGAGAAGAAGAGAGAATGATGTGATTATTTTTGGATAAAGCAGAAACCTTATTTAGAAATAATACATGAAAGTTAAAATAATATCCTGAATATCATTTCTCTTCATTACCATAGAGATAATTCCAGAGTATGTTGGCCACATTGATTTATTTCTTATTAAAATTATTTTGCAAGAGTCTTTTCTTTATTCTGTTATTATGGTAAAATTGTGTGTCTACTTTTAGTTCATTTCATGAAAACTCATATACAGATGGTCAATGGTTTACACAATAAGCTCAACTCATATAAACAAATCTTTAAATATAGAGAGTATTATAGCCAGACTATCTTGGAAATAAAGCCAAAATATAAGCAATTGCTGGCTGTTTCTGCACTTCTTCAGATAAGTCCTGTGTTCTACTAAAATCACATGGGTGTGCTTAACCATAGCTACACTACTGCTTCACCTTAAAGATAGCAAACATCAGGATATAGATCAAAGAGTAGAAGATGGATCCACTTTTGTGACTTATTTCTTTTTAACCAAGAAGGTCTTATACAAAAGAAATGAGGGATGTCTGAATTCCTGGATAGAGAGTTTTTCTAGAAGTAGCTGTAACTGCACATAAGATATAAAGATTTAATGAATCAATATAGTTGAAGGAACCAGACATTCAGATGTTCACTTTTGTATAAATTTCTTCTAAACTGTGTGTGATTGATATTTCTGAGGCTACTTCTTCACCTTTGAAATAGAGAACTAACAAAATGCTCACAGCTGGTCTTAGGAGGTAGGCTTGGTGCCAATGTACAGATGGGACATCGGAGATTGGATCTCACCATCCACAGCATGAGCAAACATTGATCTATTTATGGAACAGCTAATTGTTTCTCTGGCAGCAAAAAGAAGTAATGTAGAATTTGCATAAGAAGAAGGAGCACCACATCCCAGAATATTAATATTTGATGGTAAATTTCAAGATTAGCTCTGAATTGGTACATTTCTCTAATTTGAAACTCACAAATGACACTTGGTCAACTATGTATTTTTAACTAGATGGAAGCAAGTAAAACCTGTTTCTCTATTTTAATATTCCTAAAACTAGACTTGAAGAGGTTTTTTGTGAAGTGATATGGAATTATGGAAAGGAAAACAGATTGAATATCTTTACTCTCTAAGCTCTATTTGCATAGATGGGCATCAGGAGTGTTGTCTACCAATCTGTTAACTTTTAAGTGACTATGAGGAACCTGTGAGTTGATCTCCCCTGCAATACTCCATGATCAGGTATTTATCTTGTTTAGTTCTTGAAATGGGCCACATCCTTTACATTTTTTTCTTGCTTCATTAGTTCTTACTACCTTTGAGGATAAGAGTACGCTCTTGTTTAATGTCTTCTAAAAGTCTTTGCCACACAATTAGCAAGTGAAAATAGCTATCCTGAAAAAATAAAAGAGCTAAAGAGAACATTTTAATTGATTAATTAGTTTATTCATGAGTTAATTCATGAGAAAATGTCATTTATGTGCTGGTTATCCTTGTGATGGTTAGCCCCCAGTGCTATGAATTTCTGACCTCAGCTCTTCACCATGACCAGATTTTGTGTCCAATTATTGTTATTTTTGTTCTTTTCCATGATATGATCTGTGAATGTTTTGCTCTCCCCTTTGCTGAGGAAATACGTGATGACAGATTTAACTGAATGAAGTTTACCTGTTTGGTCAGGTTGAGGCAACATAAAGTAAAAGAAGTAAATTTGGTTAATTAGTGGCTTGTGTTCTTCAAGAGCTTGTTTATGAATATCAGTTTTCTCTAATTGCTATGGTAATGATCCTGAGGTAAAGAGCCTAGGCATGTTTTAGGAGAGTATTTATTTCTGGCTGGAAGGGCTAGTGCCTTCTCATAACCATGCCTTCTGTTTCTGTAGAATAATAGTTCTTTATTTAATTGCTTACTTGCTTGGTTGCTTTAGTGTTTTGTCATGATAGCTCTGTATTTGTAGGTCACATGGATTGGCAGGTAAATGTATTTGTTGCTAAGCCTAATACCCTGAGCTGATTCACCTGTCACATGTGCTCCAGAGCATGTACATCTACATCTCCACATAAATAAATGTAACTTTAAAAATTAAACACACTGGAGTAAAACAATATCTAATTAAAGTTTCTATGAATTTAAGTTTGGGATTTCCAGACCTACTTTCTATAAATCAACTATGCACCCATTGTTACTCACCAGTTACAAATGTATTTAAAGCTTTATAGATTTGATTGTTGATTGGTAAATACATGTCACAGAACTACCCCCCCACCAGAAGGTATTGTTAGCATTTTAAATTTTTATAAATATAGACACTAAGTAGTGAGAGTTGAAACTTGATGTGCTTGGGTTATGGAAGTAAAACTGGCAATAGTATCAGTTCTAAAGTATTTCCTTTTCATCACTCAGCAAGGGAAAAGCAGAGAAGAACAAGATACAGGGGTATTGCAGAGAAAACTGGTGTTTACAAACCATGGTGATTTCAATCTGAATCTCAGGTTCTCTACACTGAATCCACACCATACCACACAAGAAGCAATATGGTTTTCTCCTTCTCCTCCAGGTAGCTCTCCATCTTCCATATTGTTAATATGCCCATGACTATGTATGTCACTACTCCCTAGAGGATAAGCAACCTTTCGGTGCTTATTTTGTTCCTAATATTTGCATATTTTATGGATGCTATGAGATTTTTGCCTTTAAGAATATTAGAAATCAGCAAAAGCAGAATAATAATATTTGTTCCTATTTAACAGATTAAGACTATCTGGATATAGTTTTTAAACTTAGGACAAATTATATTTTAGGACGCAGAGGCTAAGATCTAGTGAAGTTAAATGGTTTTTTAAGGTCACTGGTTTTTCCTTGGTTCAGCTATGTTAGCTACATGTCTATAGAATAGAAAAATTTGTGCTCTTTCCACAGCATCATGTTAATAAGAAATTTTAACAGATATTAAAATAAAATAAAATGAACATTAGAAAATGTAAGAGAATAGTAATAACAAAGAAGATGAAACTCAATGTTTTGTTTTCAAAGCCTCAATATAATATCTCATGCCCTGCCTCCAAAAAGAGAATTAATAAACATTTGTTGAATGTATTGTCCTGGTATAAAGTTGTAGGAGGTTAGAATTCTCTTTCTTTCTCTCTCTCTCTCTCTCTCTCTCTCTCTCTCTCTCTCTCTCTCTCTCTGTGTGTGTGTGTGTGTGTGTGTGTGTGAGTGAGTGTATGTAAGCAGCATATGAGATTTATTTTAAAGAATGGCAGATTTGAGTATGCATAGCTTAAAATAAAATAATGTAGAATCAGCTTCTGTCACATAATCATGGAATTATCATTAAGACATGGAAGCAGAAAACGCTTCCACGAGTTTTAATTAATTAAATTGAATTAAATCTGAAATAATTAATCTTTGAATGGTGAGATGGTGTCATGGAAGGAATCCTAGCCATTTTAGATCTGTCAGAGTATGTATCAGATATTCTTTGAATCAGTTGACAAGCAGCAAACCACAGGCAGAATGGGGATTTTTGCCACTGGTGCTGTGTTCCAGCTTGGTGTGAGAGCTGGTAGATAGGAAACAGAAAGATTTGGGTCAAATTTAAACCAGTGAGATAGCAGATCAAAACTCAGAGACCTGTCTCTATATGTATATGTCTGCCATCTAGATCCCAACTCTTAAAATTCCACATTTCCCAAATTAGGCCTTCAGCTGGGGACTAAGTGTTCATACAGTGAACCTCCCCGAACACTTGTAAACTCACGCCACAGTAAAGTCAGAGCTATCCTACAAAGAACAAAACCTTTCCACACATCCAGTTCCATTGGCAATCTTGCTTTGAAAATTCCTGATACTGGGATCTTGTTCTGACATCCATTGCGTGACCTAAGAAAGCCAAATAAAATTGCCATTTTTACTATGTTGATCATACCAATCCAGGAACATGGGAGAGCTTTCCATTTTCTGATATCCTCTTCAATTTCTTTCTTCAGTGACTTAAAATTTTTGTCAAATAGGTCTGTTACTTCTTTGGTTATAGTTACTACAAGGTATTTAATACTATTTGCAGCTATTATGAAGGGTAATGCTTCCCTTATTTCTTTTTCAGCTCTTCTATCTTTAGTGTAAGGGCTACTGATTTCTTTGAGTTAATCTTGTATCCTGCTACATTGCTGAAGGTGTTTATCAGCTATAGCAGTTCCTTGGAAGAATTTTCTGGGTCACTTATGTATACAATCATATCATCTGCAAATAGAGATAGCTTCACTTCTTCTTTTCCAATTTGTATCCCCTTAATCTCTTTTTATTCCCTTATTGATTTAGCTAAAACTTTGAGAACTGTATTGAATAGATAAGCGGAGAGAGGACATCCTTGTCAAGTTCCTGATTTTAGTGGGATTGTTTGAGTTATTCTCCATTAAGTTTGATACTGGCTATCGGCTTCTTGTAAATTGCCTTTATTATATTTAGGTATTGTCCCTGTATTCCTGATCTCTCCAGGGCTTTAATCATAAAGGAGTGTTGGATTTTGTCAAAGGCTTTTTCAGCATCTAAGGATATGATCATGTGGTTTTTTGTTCCTTTAGTTTGTTTATATGATGGATATCATTTACAGTTTTTTGTATGTTAAACCAGCGCTGCATTTCTGGGATGAAGCCTACTTGGTCTTGGTGGATGATATCTTTTATACATTGTTGTATATGGTTTGCCAAAATTTTATTGAGAATTTTTGCATCAATATTCATGAGGGAAATTGGTCTGTAATTCTTCTAAAGGCAATCTACAGATTCAATGCATTGCCCATCAAAATCCCAACACAATATTCTTTGGACCTTGAAAGAACAATATTCAATTTCATTTGGAATTACAGGAAAGTCAGGATTGCCAAAACAAATTTACTCAACAAAAGAACCTCAGGAGTTCTGACTTCAATTTATACTATAGAGCTACAGTGATAAAAACAGCCTGTTACTGGCATAAAAACAGACTTGTGGACCAATGGAATAGAATTGAGGATCCAGACATTAACCTAAAAACCTATGAACACCTGATCTTTGACAAAGAGGCCCAAAACATTCAATGGAAAAAAGATAGTATATTTAACAAATGGTGTTGGCATAGCTGGATGGAAGTGTGTAGAAAAATGGAAATAGATCCGAGCCTGTCACCCTGCACAAAACTCAAATCCAAGTGGATCAAAGACTTCAATTTAAACCCAGACACTTTAAACTTGATAGAAAAAAAAGTGGGAAATACAGTTCTACAAATTGGCACAGGCGACCACTTCCTAAATATAACACCAGTGGCACAGACACTAAGACCAACAATCAATATGGGGGATCTCCTGAAGCTAGGAAGCTTCTGCAAAGCCAAGGACACTGTCAATAGGACAGAACAACAGCCTACAGAATGGGAAAAGATTTTCACCAACTCTCCAAGTGATAGAGGACTGATCTCTAAGATATATAAAGAGCTCAAGAATCTAGAACCCAAAACCTTGAATAACCCAATCAAAAAATGGGGTACAGATCTAAAAAGGGAATTCTCAGCAGAGGAACTATGAATGGCTGAAAGGCACCTGAAAAAGTGCTCTTCATCTTTAGCCATCAGAGAAATGAAAATCAAAACAACTTTGAGATACCACCTAACACCTGTTAGATTGGGTAAGATAAAAGGCACAGATGACAGCCTATGTTGGAGAGGATGCAGATCAAGGGGAACACTCCTCCATTGTTGGTGGGAGTGTAAGCTTGTTCAACCACCTTGGAACGCAATATGGCGGTTTCTCAGAAAATTGAGAATCAATCTCCCCAAGGACCCAGCAATACCACTTCTGGGTGTATACCCTAAAGAGGCACATTCACACTCCAAAGGTATTAGCTCAACTATGTTCATAGCAGCATTATTTGTAACCGCAAGAACCTGGAAACAACCTAGATGCCCCTCAACTGAAGAATGGATTAACAAACTGTGGTACATCTACACAATGGAGTACTACTCAGCAGTAAGAAAAAAATGATATCCTAAAATTCACAGGCAAATGGATGGACTTGGAAAATATCCTCCTGAGAGAGGTATCACAAACTCAGAAAGATACACAGGGGATGTACTTACTCATTAGTGGTCTCTAAACAAACAAACAAGAAAAAAAGCCAAGCATGCCCAAGATGCAAACCACAACCACTGAACAGCTTGGAATCAGAAACACCCTGGACTGACCCTTCAGACCCCACTCCAACTATAGGAACACCTAATTCACCCTTGAGGGAGGGGGGGCAAAACTGGATTTGTCAGGATTGGAGACTGAACTAAGCATTATTGGGTCAGTGGGACTATAGGACTGTCTGCTGCCTGCCCATGGAGGGGATGGGGAGTTGTGGAGAAGAAAAAATGACCTGATGTGGCAGGAGGGGGAAGGGACCTTGAATAAGGATATACAGGGATGGAAAAAAAATTCAGAGGGAAAGCTGAACACAAAGTAAATATATGTGTAGCAATCTTATTTGCATTATCACCCTTGATAAGTCATACTTATGATTTTTATCTTCTTTATAGTTATTGTTAAGTTATCAGCATTTTAAATTCATTTTACTGTTTTTCTTGATAAATACAAAATAAATAAAGATGAAAGAAAATAAAAAGAAAGCCACATACAATAGTTATTTGTGAGTAAAGCATTTTTTGGAGTGTGTATTTCTCTTTAAAGTTCCAGTATGTCTTTATTTACATTTGATTTTATTATTGAAATGTCTTACATGATCAATGAGTAAAACTTATTATTTGAAAAATGGCCTCATAGATTCTATGATAAACAGTGTCAACAGTGATTATCCATATTCACTGGTTTATTTTGTGAAGCCCCAAACAATGTTGGTGTCAGTGGTGCCTCATAGCTGCAGTTCTGTTTGCTCAGGAGAGGACAATAACAGGCATGCTAGTTTTTAGCCTTGCATTGGAGAAATGCCCCCAAGAGTTGGGTTATTTTTGTCCTGAGATTATGAATCACCTAACTTCCTTCTTCCCTAAAATTTATCTTTGAATAAGTGAATCTGATACAAGAGAACATTCCTTTAATGGCCACACTATGAAAAATAATAACTAATTTAACATCAAGCAGATATATTGGAGGTCAGCGTGGCAGTCTCTAAATACTGAGTGCTGAGATTATGCTAATTGACTTCCTGCATACACATTCTTTCTACCGAATTTTCAACAGCCTTGCAGGAAAGTGGGGATTTTTCAAAATTAGAAATCTCTCAAAGTTACATGCACAAAAGAATGATAGAAATTTTAGTGACCTAGCAGAGGATGGAGTGTGGGTAAGGCACATTCCCTGTAGAGTTCATTAGCATTATTTTGGCTTATTTTTTTTCCTCCCAAAGTCCAAGAAAAGTAGCTTTACTTTAGTAAATTTCTGAGTTAAAACTTAAAGTTTCTGGACTCTAGCCAGAGTCTTTACCCAATAAGTAGATTACAGATAAACAGCTCTGGGTAATGTCTATTACTACTGAAGAACTCATTGTCTACACTTCTGTCATTCCCATTAAAACTAACATATTAAATATAATGTTCTCTAATGTGACATATTATAAGAAGATACATTAATTATATATAAAGTAAAGATTGTTAAAGACGCTTATAACTAATTAGAGAGATAAGATATATGTGAAGATAATTAACATAACATGTTATGTCAAATTGGTTTTTAAAAGTCTTCTCTGTAAATATTATAATGTGGTCCTATCAGAAGGCTTCCCATAGGAAGTAATGGATAAGAGGTTTTCTGTAAATGAACAAGAATCAGGAAGGTATGACACAGAGTGAGAGTCTGCACTGTCTAGGGACTCATTGTCACACATATCCAGTCAAAGAGCATGTACATAACACCACTTCAGAATGGTGAAGGAATCTCCTTTGACTTGGTTGGTTTTCACTTCAAAGCTTAAATATAGTGAGAACGTGAAAGGCACCCACCAAACATCAATTGAGTCTGCTGAAAACACAAAAAAGTAACAGTTTAGACATTGAGTTTTATTACTGTCTACATTGCAAAACAAGCAAACAAAAAAACAAAAGTAATCACCTTAGTATTAATTTTCCTGTATTTCTGGAGATATTCTATCTAATTCTTAGGATTTTAAAGGTACTTTTTACTTAAATAAAAACAATTTTTCTGGGAACTTAAGCATCATGGTACATACCTGTGTTCAAAGCACATGGAGGATGGGGGAAGTAAACAGTTGCAGATTGAGGCTAGCCTGAAGTACATGAGAGCTTGTCCAAAAGCAAGCAAAGAAAAAGCCAACAGACACAAAGTTGCCTGAACAAATGCAGCCACAGTCTTCTGTTACCTTCTGTAGACTAAAGACATCATTTTTAAGTCTCTAATGCTCATAGTCCCATGATTAAAACTTATAACTGCTTGTTGCTAGGGACTCCTAATTCATGTCCAGGAAGGTTCTCTCTTTATCTCTCTCTCAAAAATGAAATATCTTCTTTTTTTATTCTTTTTGTTGCACTTCTCCAGGACTCTCAATATCAACATATTATTCTCTTCATTGTAATTAGTATATGATCGTAAGCACATTGTTCACTTCAGTTGTGTAGACAGTGCATTCTATATGCTTTAAAGGGATTTACAAACTGTCTTTTTCAAAGGAGTACTTTCCAGCTATTGATATATCTGGAAACTTGGAATGTCAGTACAAGCATAGGAGAGTGCTGAGAGATACTCTGTGGCTTTGAATACTCTGTGGCTCAAGTTACTTATCATCACCTTTAGTCCTATCACCACAACACAGCCTGGCATGAATATTTTAGTGCCCATACATATTTTCTAGTAATATTTGAACACTCACATACATTAATGGGGTAATGTCTTACACATAGTGGAAAATCAGAGGTTGACACACTGGACAGCTATAATAGCTGCGAGTTAAATGGCAGGATCAAAGTTTACCTTGATATTGTAGATTGAATTTATATATATATGTATATATGTATGTATAGTAGATTGAATGAACTCTACCTTGTGATGAAGCTGACTGCTAATTCCCTATGAACTGCAGACCATATCACTGGTGGCTTTAATAAGAACATCACAGCATTGGCTGAAGAACCCAGCTTTATAGACTACTTAGATAAGATATAAAATGCAAAATCTAAAACTAGGGTGTACAATTAAAAAAAAACCAACAGCAACATAAACTTTAACTTTAGTGCTTTTTAAACTTAATTTTAACTTCTGTTAGAATTTCAAATGTAACTACACTGTATTTACATAATTTTCCACTCCTCCCTTTCTCTTATATCCTTTACTATCACTTCTTGCATCCATGGCTTCTTATATGATTATGTCCTCCCTCTCTACTCTATGTGTATACACACACACACACACACACACACACATACACACCATAAATACTGATACAGATAAAGCCTATGGAACTACTGTCTATCACTAGTGCTGCCCATATGTAAATGTGTTTAGGCTAACCAAGTAGGATTGGAGAACCTATCAAGGGATTTGTCCCTGGAGAAAGCTAATTTTTATGCCTTTTGAGCTTTTAAAATAATCAGAGAACACATTCAGCATTTCTTCGTGTCTTAAGTAGAAAAATATTCTACATAAATTCTTAGGATTTTACTTATTAATAAATGTTTGTCTCTTTGTTAGGACAAAATGCCTGGGAAAAACAGCTTAAGGAAAAGACAGTTTGTATGCTCTTTATGGTATTGAGGTCAGTCATGATGGGTGAGGCGTGGTGACAGGGAGATTAGGAGGTGGGTTGCATTGCTTTTTTCTGTAGCCCTGGAGCAGTAAAGGTATGAGGAGTTGGCCAGATTGTCAACCTCAAGTCTGAATCCTGTGACTTGGTATTCTGAGGCTTTGAAAACAGTAAGACTGACTGGGAACAAGTGTTCAAACCCTACAGTATAAGAAGTCATGGAGATTTTTACATGCAAATCACAACTAATCTGATCCTGTTTTTAAAACCACATAAAAAATGGGGGCATGAATTGTGGGAATTTCTAAGTTTACTTTGTTGAATAATATCATTTCCTCAGTCTGAGGATTTTTACTTCAAAACAAACTCAGTTGAATTCCAAATCAAACTACCTTCTTTGTTAGATTAATTCTAAGTAAAGACAAATTTTCACTATATTATCTATTTACTATTAAACACTCATTGGATAAATAATAGACACATTGTGGGGTGTTATAAGAGTCCAGACTCTTTCAAAAGTTGAACTGAGAATTTAACACCTAGGGACAATATATGTGTTTATTGAAGTAAAAAGCAGAGAGAAAGGGGCAGAAATCATTCTGATGTCTAGGGAGGGGTCTCCAAAGCTGCTTCACCTTCAAATGGACTCAAGGCTGGTCTTTTATAGGGTTTCTTGGTCTTCCCTTCTTTTGATAACCTATTTATTTCTCACCTTCCTCTTCATTTTCCCATTATGTTATTTCCTCAGACTGAATGGTTCCTGCTCCAGAGAAATAACAAAGGCAGGTGATGTGCCATTTCTGCTGCAAGATGAGAGAGTATAGCTCTTTGTAACCCACTGCTATGTGGAGATGCTATCTATTTTTCTTGGCACCTTCTCTGACTGCCTTTACCCTGATCCTCTTCATAGGTAGATAATAGATGGATGGATATGGAAGTAGGTAGATTATTCATAATAGATATAAAAATACATTAATAGAGACAGACATGTGCACTAAATAAAAAACAACAATCAAAGGGACAGTGGACCATGGAGTTTGACTACTCATGTTTAAGTTATTGGAATTGGAGCCCTGTTACTGGGTGATCATTTTTTGGGTCCTATTCTGAACAGCCTTGCTCTGAGGTTGGCCCTCCTGAAGTTCCATAAAAGACATGAAAGAGCTTAGCTTCCCTGAAAGGTTACAGAGACAGTCTAAATTCCTAAGTGTGAAAGAGTCTGACTTCTCTCTCAGTTTTCAAGAAAGGAAGCAGATTCACTAAAAGCCACCCTAGAGTTCATTAGCCTTATGCTGTGTCATAATGCATTTGTATACTGTAAAGATTTGTTACCCATATTGGTTGAATTAAACAATGATTGGCCAGTAGCTAGACAGGAAGTATAGGCATGGTGGCCAGAATAGAATTCTGAGAAGATGAAAGGCAGAGAAGCAGGCCTCAGCCAGACGTAGAAGAAGCAAGATGAGAATGCTAGACTGAGAAAAGGTACCAAGCCACATGACTAAGCATAAATAAGAATTATTAATTAATTTAAGTGTAAAAGCTAGTTAGTAATATGCTTGACCTCCTGGCCCAGAATTTACTATAATACTAAGCCTCTAAACCAGTTCTTTGGAAAGTACCTGCCTCCTGGGTATTTGCAAGTTTTTGGCAAGACAGAAATTTCAGACTTCAATTTAATAAATTTGTTCAGCCTTTATTTGTGCTGTATTTGAAGCAGTGTCATGAATCTGTGATGTCAATTTGTTATGAATTGTGTGTATAAAAGAAATGCTATTGAAATTTTCTTCAAAACCTTTAGGAAGCTCATTAAGTGCCAGTTAATTAGGAGTTAGAGGAAAGAAATTTCAATGGATAAGGAGACAGCTGTAGAGAAGAGATGTAAATCTTTTTTATTATTATGAATAAAGTCATATTTTTTATTCATGTATATCCATGTTCAAGCTCCCTTCTGCCCCACCCCTTCCAGTAACTCTCTCTTCTCCACATCTCTTTATCTCCTCCCCAGCAAGGGCCAGAGGTCCCAAGCTCCCAATATGGCTTAGTTTAGCATCCACTTCAGGCAGATACAGTTTCCTCACCCTAATATCAAGACTGAATCAGGTGTTCCTCTAGAGGTAGTGGGATCCAAGACGCCAGTCCAAGGTCTTTCAGATCCCAAGCTGTTCAGTGTTTGTGGTTTGCAGTTTGGACATGCCTTGCTTTTTTGCTATTTTTCTTAGAGTCCACTAATGAGTGAGTGCATCCCCTTGCTTATCTTTCTGAGTTTGTGAAACCTCGCTCAGGAGGATATTCTCCAAATACATCCATTTGCCTGCAAATTTTTTGATATCATTTTTTCTTACTGCTGAGTAGTACTCCATTGTGTAGATGTACCACAGTTTGATAATCCATTCTTCAGTTGAGGGATATCTAGGTTGTTTCCAGGTTGTTGCTATTACGAATAATGCTGCTATGAACATAGTTGAGCTACTCTTTTTTTATAAGAAAATGGTTCACTTCAATTAGGGGAAGCTCCATATAATAATGAAAAAATAAGGTAGGTGTCCATCCGTAGACTTATGCAGGTAGGGAGTATATGGGCTGTAATGTTCTCATTATAATAGTGTAGCATTAGATGTTTAAAAAATGGATTTTAATAATTAATCTTAGAAGTTTAAATAAAGGCTGATTTATCTCAGAGAATCACTCTCCAAAATATAGAGATTCCAATGTCACTAGCGGTCCCTGTCTTAATGAACAGTAAATAGAAAGCAGTGGTGCAAAGCTGAGAAATTAGTTGGTGATCATCTGTATGCAATGATTTCTGATCTTTAAGAAACCAGGAACCTCTTTAAATCATGATTTAAAATATGTTTTTAATAGTTTGCAATACAGGAGAATCAAGGAAGGTTACAAAATCATTGAGCCCAAATGAAACAAAATGTTAAAAATCACATTTTAAAAAATTATATATTTTATAAATTTTCATAAATGAAGTAGTAATGTGCTCTTGATTTGTGATCTATCAGCATATCAATTTTTATGTGTTTAGTTAGTGACCACCAAAAGCAAGTTATGCATATACAAACACTTGAAATCATACATTAGGAAACAGAAAGGTTCGTGAGATTTGTTTTCATCATTACTTAATTCTTCAGGTAAGTGATATCATGTATTTTCTGTGCTGGGTGTACCTTTCAGTTAATTTCATCAACAGAAAGCTTCTCACTGTGTCATGGATTCAATTCCCAGAACATAAATGGTGGCATTTAACCAACTGCAACTCCAAATTTAGGTGGCTGGTTCAAACTACATCTCTGGAGAAAAGGCAGAAAAAAAAATTTTTATTATTTTTTACTAGCTAAGTTTTTACATTAACTTTGATTATCAATATTTGAATGACTGTAGGGCATGAACTAGCTTTTCTTTTCCCAAAATAGACTAAGTGACTGACCAGGGTTTATTTATCCTCTTTGAAATTATATGTGTTCTAATAATTCAATGATAAAACTTAGAGGTAAAAGGAGCAAGGTATATATCATGGTTAGCAGTTATCAAAGCTCAGTTTTCCAATAAAGTGAGGAAAAGAGACCATGTGAAAGCATATAGAAGATATATTGTTTTTCTTACTAAAATAAATGTTGTATCACTTTATTATTTTATCAAACAACACAGTTGTTTTATTCCTTCTGTAACATAGTTCTTGATGAACCATCATAGTATACCTTATATCATTTAACAAACACATACTTTGTATGTGTGGCAGAAGCTAAAATCTTCTGAAAACTACAACAGACTATAAAATAATATTTGTAATTATGGTAGGCGTCTAATTGAAGAAGAAAAAATGAAAGAAAGGGAAGAATGGATAATTTGAAGATATAATGAAAATAGTACATTAAAATGAATGTCAATTTTAGGATATCATTTTTTCTTACTGCCGAGTAGTATTCCATTGTGTAGATGTACCACATTTTGTTAATCCATTCTTCAGTTGAGGGACATCTAGGTTGTTTCCAGGTTCTTGCTATTACAAATAATGCTGCTATGAACATAGTTGAGCTAATACCTTTGGTATGTGAATGTGCCTCTTTAGAGTATACACCCAGAAGTGGTATTGCTAGGTCCTTGGGAAGATTGATTCTCAATTTTCTGAGAAACCTCCATATTGTATTCCAAAGTGGCTGGACAAGCTTACAATCCCACCAACAATGGAGGAGTGTTCCCCTTGCTCCGCATCCTCTCCAGCATAGGCTGTCATCTGTACCTTTTATCTTAGCCAATCTAACAGGTGTTAGGTGGTATCTCAAAGTTGTTTTGATTTTCATTTCTTTGATGGCTAAAGATGAAGAGCACTTTTTCAGGTGCCTTTCAGCCATTCGTAGTTCCTCTGCTGAGAATTCCCTTTTTAGATCTGAACCCCATTTTTTGATAGGGTTATTCAAGGTTTTGTTATCTAAATTCTTGAGCTCTTTATATACCTTAGAGATCAGTCCTCTGTCACTTGTAGGGTTGGTGAAAATCTTTTCCCATTCTGTAGGCTGGCGTTTTGTCCTATTGACAGTGTCCTTGGCTTTGCAGAAGCTTCCCAGCTTCAGGAGATCCCACTTATTGATTGTTGTTCTTAGTGCCTGTGCCACTGGTGTTATATTT
>PVIH01014413.1:0-27892 GCA_004025045.1 Sigmodon hispidus | reverse complement strand
GATGGATTTGGAGAATATCCTCCTGAGTGAAGTATCACAAACTCAGAGAGATAAGCAGGGGATGTACTCACTCACTAGTGGTCTCTAAACAAACAAACAAGAAAAAAAAGCCAAACATGCCCAAGCAGCAAACCACAACCACTGAATAGCTTGGGAACAGAAACACCCTGGACTGACCCTTCAAACCCCAGTCCATCTATAGGAACACCTGACTCACTCTTGAGGGAGGGGGGACAAAACTGGATTTGGCCGGGAGTGAAGACTTATCCAAGCATTGTTGGGCTAGTGTGACCATAGGACTGTCTGCTCCCTGCCAAGGGAGGGGATGGGGACTTGCAGAGAAGAAAAATGATCAGATGTGGTGGGAGGGGGAAGAGACCTTCAATAAGGATATACAGGGATGGAAAAAAAATTCAGAGGGAAAGCTGAACACAAAGAAAATATATGTGTAGTAATCTTATTTGCATTTCCACCCTTGATAAGCCATGCTTATGATCATTATCCTCTGTATAGTTATTGTTAACTCTTCGGCATTTTTAAAATTCTTTTTACTGGTTTTTTTTTTTTTTTGAAATACAAAATAAAGAAGAAAAAAAATAAAAAAAAATAAAATGAATGTCAAATGAATAGGACAACAGCAATGAACATGCTAAAGTAGACAGAAGAAAGTCCATAAAGCCTAAACCATAAAGAACTTCAGACAACTAATGCCAAGAGCGGAAGAATTGTTTTTTCTAGGAAAGATCACACCAATTAGTTATCCAACACCAAATGGTCAGCTCTGAAAACATACATACAATTAAGATAATACAGACTGTGAAGGTAATGTTTAGGAATACATACACACACATATATATACATATATATACACATATGTATAATATACCTAAATGCATGTAAAAACAATTAATAAAAAACATAAATTTGAAAAAAAGCAAGGAGGTATATATGGAAGGGTTTGAATGGTGGAAAGAGAATGGGAAAATAATACTATTATGATCTGAAGAAATAAAATAAATAATTAAAAAATTAAGTATTTGCTATAGGACATAGGATAAGAATTGTCTGAAATTGAGAGAAATTTATGGTGAAGATTTAAGTTTAATGGAACTTGCTCTTCTGTAATGGCAGTTCCTACATCCACAGATTCAATCACAAATTTAAAAGATTTAAAAACTTGCATCTGGGACTGGAGTAGAAGCTCTCTGGTTAACTGAATGCTGCCTTTGCTGAGATGGCTTTTGTGGAAATTATACATACACACACAGTACTTATACAGACATGCAAGGAAAATATTCAATCACATAAATTTAAAATTAAATAGAAAATGTTTTTATATTGAAAAGATACTTTTATTATCCCAAAGCAATATAGTGTAACCATTTACATATCATTAAAATGCATTATATATTACAACAAATTTGAGCTGTTTAAAATATAAAAGACTCAAGCATTTATAAATTTCAAGTGTCTATTTGGATTCCTTGTGTCTATCCTACATGGATGGTGAGGGTTAGCCCTGATACTTGTGTTAGTTATTTCTATAAGTTGAGTTTCTCTCTCCTTTCAAACTTAATTAAAATGAACAAATTAACATGACTTGGAATATAGATTTAGTAATATAGTGCTTGACTACCAACAAGCCTCTGAGTTCAATCCCTGTTTAGGGAGGAAAGATGTTGGGAGGAAGCAGAGAAAGGTAGAAGGATGGAAACAGAACTTCGATTCAATATGCCATGAAAGTTTTGTTCTCATAAACAGATTAAAGCCTTGCAAAGTTATTTGGTGTTGTGATGCAGCAGTTTTTTTTGTTGTTTTTTTTTTAATGTCAGATAACATCTTAGAAGGAGAACACAGGCCCAAATGAACTTGGTATATAATAGAAATATAAACTCAAGTAAAATACTTGACTTTCTCAAGATTCTCAGGTGCCTCAAGTATAAGATATTCCCTAAATGGCCTGTATATTAACTTCTCTCTCAGCCTAAAATCCCAGAGGTGTTAGACAATCTGTCATGTAGCATTTGGTAGTCCATCAAATTATTGGTAAGATAAAATAATACAGATCTTTAAAAGACATGAATGTTCCTTTGTGGCAAATAACAAATACATTCCAAGAGGTGGTCATATATTATATACCTTGTTTATTCCATCTATGGTATGGTGATTGATAGTTTTGCTGGGCATAGTTGTCTAGATTGGTAGCCATGCTCTTTTAGTGTCTGTATAACTTCTGACCAGGACCTTCTTGCTTGGTTTCCTCTGTCAATATATATAGAGATTAGATTAGGTCAATATAAAATTCCAAACTAGGTACAGGGACCAACTTAAGAAAATTTACAAATATCTGAATGATTAGCAGTAGGAATGTACTTTCCAAGAGTTGGAGAAACATGAATTTTACATTTGTATTAATATATAAAAATATTTTAAACAGCAATAGAAACATATGTACAATATGACAAAAATAGTTTAATTTTGTGTCAATATAAAATTATCTTAACCAGGAATAGAATAATTTTACATTTTTATCAATATACAAGAACCCATACCAATGCAAATTATCTAAAGCTGATAGTTACTAAATTAGTTCATAAGTTGATACAATAATGTATCTTATTATTCTATCCTATCTACTCTCATTTTTTTCTTTTCCAAAAGAGATTCCTGAGTCTAAACTGTATTGTTCCACCTCCAAGCCTATTACAACTTATAACCAACCCCTATCAGATGACAATTATTCATAACCCTGAGAAAACAAAGCCTGTTGGGAGAAGGAGCACCCTTTTCTTAGAATTGCTTCCTGCTGTCTAGGGAGTGATGATATTTCTTTGAATCCTGAAAAACAACAGTGGTTAAGTTTCTTTAGGACTACCTGTAACATTTGTAGCCAGTTTCAGAGTAATGGGCAAAGCTTATCTGAAATTCTGGTATAAGACAGTGAGCCATCTCATTTAGATGTTAAGCTATCTGATTTAGCTATTTAAAACTGTCTTGGACAGTTTGTAGTCCAAAGTGGATGTTGAGTGTTATTTATTGGCACAATGGCATCATTATTTACCGGGTAGAATCATTATTGTTTGTGGTGATATATATTTGCAACTGTGGGACCCCAACTTTATTCTGGAGACTTCAGTGATCAGTGTTAGAAAAATTTATTGTTTATTGTGAAATACTTAAACATTACTAATATCAAAATGGAGAGTTTAAATTTCAGGATAGTTTTACTTGCTATACAGTTAAATCATGTATTACTCAGAAAGTATCACTAGATGATCTTCAGGCATCTACTTGTCAGAAAAACTGATGTAGATTTTCATATACTTCATACTTCACAGTAACAATAAAAAAATTGTCATTGACGTCTCTGAACAAATATGTTGTTCTAGGCATTGGGTACTTGTGCAAATGGAGGGATCTGGCTAGACCCTATGGTAGAAAAGAGACCTGATGAAGACTTCAAGTACTACATCCTAAATTACCCCTCCTTATAAAAAGAAAAAAATTGTTACTTTTCTCATGAATATCTGTGAGTAGAAGCAGAAATAAGTCAACAACAAAAACAAAAAAAAATGTACTTTTCTTTTTTTGGGTGCAGAATTCTACCTGATTAACCTCTGGGCTGTCTGCCTGCATTTAATGAATGCAGTTCTTAGAGGCACACAGAACTCTTTAATAGATACAAAAAAAATGAAATAAGTAATGCAAACACAAGGAAGACAACCTGTTCTGGGAGAAAGTAAAACAATGTTTGCAGTGTTGAACATTTTAATTTTCAATGTCTGTACATATGTAGCAAGAAAGACCAAAGGTTTTTTATCTGCATTAGTTTATTCTTTTTTAGTACAGGACAATGCAAATGAGAAAAAAAATATTCACAAAAAGGAGAACAAATTTCACGAAATCTGGCCTTGTCTTATCTCTTTTTTATTTGTTCTTAGCAAATCTGTATCCAGTTGTTGCTAAAAGCCTGATAACACAAATTCTTGCTTAAAGTTTCTTAAATAGAGGGATAGTTAGGCAAAAGGTTATGCTATTTATATGGAAATTGCAAAGGCATGTTCAATACATGCATTCATTACCACAAAATCATTTGACTAAAATCACTGTAGTTGTATACTGTAACTTATTAAATAAACCATTAAAGTTAAAGATACCGAACTTTCTGGAAAAAAATACAATGGGAAACTGTTGTGTAATTGTACTTAGTTGACTGTTTTGGTGTCTTGAAGATATGAAGATTTTAAGGAATCCAGATGCCTTTGGAAACACATATCTTTTCTTTACCATAATTTTATGACATCTTGTCATCTACTAGTGGACAATAAGTGTTATTTTCTCAATTAGATTGTTCAAAAGAAAATTAATTTACGAGGGAGAGAAAAATTTGTTAGGGATAAAAAGGTAAGTCATAATTTCCTGTAATGAAATTTAGGCATAATTTAGAAAAGCTTATAGACATACTTTTGACATAGCAAGATCCAAAATGGGTCTGGCAAGACCTCATTCAGACTCAGGACACACTGACCTCCCTTCCTGTTTAGTTTCTATGTTCTCAGAGAGCAGATCAGCCATCTGGCATAAAGCAGCTCCACTGTCCAAAATTGTCTTAACAGTAAATGTTTATCCAAATAAATTCAACTTAATAAATTTATTGCAAGATGTGTGCAAAGTGCTGGTGCTATGTTGGTTGTTATCATGTTGATCATAGAGAATCCAGAAAGGTAGGGACTTGAAAGGAGGTGGAAGCTAGTAATTGTGTTCTGTTTGTGTGATTTCATCAAACATAACTGCTGTGAAGAGTCACAGAAGAAAGAGGCCACAAAAGTAATGTGATAAATTACTAGCTGTTAATAGTACAACAAAATTATGATCTCCACATGGATATTAGCATTTAGACAAAAAAACATGGTAGCTAGCCACAGTGAAACATAGTCTTCTCACTGTGCACAAGTAACTTCCTGACTCATCCTCAGGTCAACTAAGCTAGATAAAATATTTGCGGTGGTAGAAGAGAAAGATTCTGATAGCTCATGGATATGAAGTCAGATATCAGTTCCAGTGTGAATCACGATTACTTTAAGGAGAATGGGAATATATCTTTCTATTAGATCTATATCAGCATGCTATAGTTACCACTCTTTAGAAAGTTCTCAATTTTCTAAACCTAGATATTTGAGCTACTGATAACATTATATTCTATATTACTTAGTTTTTTATATTTTGGATATTATTAAATTAACAAAAATATAGATACCAGTCAATGTGACCATCAAGAATTTAAAACATTTTTATTTTATTTTAAATGGTTTTGTGTTATAAATAATTATTTCAAAGTTTGAAACAAGAAGGCATAATGATACCTCATTCACAAATATTGTGCCGTGGGTCCTGTGCCTATTTCAGTCCCACAGCATGAGTTAGTATACATTGTCCTTTGCTAACCAGTAAATCATTTGTACTAATATGATGCTTGGGATCTCAGTAAAAACGCTATTCAGCTTATTCATCAGTCAATGAGTACAGCATTTTGTATTTGTTGATTAACTTTTGAATCATTTGATTCACTTAGAGAAAATATTATATCAAAATATTTTAGGTGAAATTGTATACATCTAATATATATGAAAACCTATATATGTGTAATTATCTAATCAGCTCTTTTTCTCTCCTTCCTCTTTCTCTCTCTTTCTAAATACACACATGTATATATGTGTGTGTGAGTGTATTAACATGATGACATCAACTCAGGGCTAGTATATTCTGCTATATCCCTTACAATGTATTTCTTAACTTGTTTTTATTGTGACATTCATAAGCTAGATATTTATTATATTTAATATCTGTTTATTATGTTGACAGGCAAAAATTTATTTTGGATTTGATTTTAAACTCATATATCCTTTTAGACATCACACATACACACACATACCAGTTCATTTATTTCTGTATAAGAGATAAAATATTTTTGCCACATTCTAAAATACAGATATCCTGCAAAAGAAAATTTGTCTTGGGGATAGTTTAAATAAGACACAGGTAAGAATAAATCAAGGAAGAGTTAAGCTGTGAGAGTCAATATATGTACATACAAATATATATATGCGTATCTATCTATATATTTATATACATGTTTGTACATACATTGTTCATATACACATGTGAATATTTGGAGTTATTTATACCTCTCATATATATTATTTTCTACCTCATGGTGAATTTCAGTGTAATTTGAGAAAACAATAAAATATAACCTATATATTAGAAATTGAATAATACCCAATGACATTGCCTAGGATTGTCATTATTTTAGTCTGGTTGTAAAGATCTTTTTGGAGGGGGAAAATGTGGCCAAACTAAAGACCAATATTTTGAAGTGTCAGGGGTAAAGATTCACTTTCTATGTTCAGACTATGGGAATTATCAAATCTTCACGCAAAAAAGCTTTATGTCTCTGTAATGAGTACTGAAATAGTAAATCTTGTAATTTGCCACAAATGTATGTCTCCCACTGGTAATTTATTTTGATAAGCAAACTGCCGGCACTTTGGAAGAAAGTTTTAAGTAGGAATCTGATGGATCAGGAGCTTGTGCAAATGCATGAAAAGACCGATCAAAACCAAATGTTCTCAATGTGAGCCAAGTCTTGACTGCATAGCTGTTGTTAATGTCCAGTGTGTCAGTGGGATGCCTGGCTTACTGGCTTTTCATGTCTGTCAGCTCAGCTGGGTGGTGAAAAATTCCTTCTGAACATTGACTTGGAAGGCAACAAAGGGCTGAACACTCGGTCAGCCAGGAAATCTCATTTTTGATGACCTTTTCTCTGTGGCTGTGCTTTCTTATCTTGGTTGTGTATGAGTTTTTATCCAAAATTGATAAAACAAAACTTTGTTCTTTAAGCATTTGGGTAGGCTAGATGATGTACTGGCTATGCAAATGTGAATAATACTAAATTCTGTCCTCAAGTTGTTCAAAACTTCTGAATGGAAAAAACTTCTTATATGTTCATGGTATTATGAGAACCAAGGGGTAAGCATGTTGTGGGCATGTTAGCAAATGAAAGCCTACAGAAGATCTGTGAAGAAGCCTAGTCTGCATATTATACAATGAAGGAAGATTTGTGAGATAAATACAAAAAAAAGAAAATTTACAATAGCTAACAATTATGGAGTGTTTGCCAGGCTTTCATTACTGCACTTGCGACTGTCAATCAACCTGTGTACTAACTGCTAACATTGTCTTTATTTTACACATAAAATATTGGAGGAGGACAAATGATAGACACCATGTTCCAAACCCACTTTATTTCCACTGAATCTTCCTTTTAGCAAGGCTCACACATAAGATTGAAAAGAAAAGAATTCTAAATTGTTTTTTAAATTTGCATATCATAAAATAGAGAAATTATATGTAAAAAAATAGAGAAAAGGATAATAGTAATATAATAATATTCAGAAGGTAGCATTCTAGTCAGTTTTCCATTGCTACAAGGCAACAATGATAATCAACTTTTATATGCATTAATATTAAAATTTTTAAAGCTAATAAATAGTCCTTTTGTTTCACAGTTGGAAATGTTCCTTTCCGTGATCTTTTGTCTCTACTGTTCTGGAACTGTGGGTGAAATCTCAAATTATCCTAGGACCAGATAGAAGTACAAAACAATCTGCATGATGCATCAAGATGTCAAAGTGAGAGCAGATGGGAATTAAATCCTATAATCCTTTTTAGGAACACATTTCAGTGACATACAAACTTCACTCTAGACTTAAATTTTCTATCATCTCCCACAGAGCTGACTCAAGAACCAACCCTTTAACATATAACAAAGGTTAAGACAGTGATTATTGCCCAAGATGCACCAGAATATGGGTTTTTCAAAGAAATCAGTAAAGTGATATTAAATAGATTTTATTAGTGGAATAGCAGGACCAGCTTTCTGTATTGTCAAGTTGCAGCAAGGTTCAACAATATCTACTGTGAAAAATCTGAAATTTTATTTTATGATTATTTAACACATGAATAACTATATGTTATATTACTCCAACCCCTCAATCTTTTCCCTCTAGCTATCTCTAGCTAGTTCCCACCATGCTTTCTAAATTCATGACCTCTTTTTCTATATTACTGTTTTGCAAACACACACACAGACACACATACAAATAAGAAAGAAAGAAAGACATAGATAAAAAAGAAATAACCTACTGAATTGAGTTAGTGTTGCCATCTCTCTCACACATCTTTTGCTTCCTCCCTCTCTCCCTTCTTTTCTTTCTTTGTTTTTGTTTGAATTTGAGACAGGGTCTTGTAGTGTAGCCCAGCTAACCTAGACTAGCTAAATAGCCAAGACTATTTAGGACTATTTTCAAATTATCAGAACTCCATCTGTCTTATTTTGGGGTTGAAGTTATGTGCCACCAAGTCTGGCCAGTGTTTCCTTTTTGACATATGTTTCTCTCTCATAGGAAAGTAGATAAAATTAGAAAAAAATATGTTAGGAAATAATGCATCAAGACATAGCAGTCTGATAAAAATGCAGGCGTCACTCATGTAGATTCTCTTGTAGAACAAATTTACATTCATTTCTTACTTTGTGTTAAACAATGAGAAACAGATGCAGAGGAAAGTAGGTAAAACTAAATGTAAGGTTGGAGACATTGGAAAGCTGGATCATCTGAGGGATTTGAATGTATGCAAAATCCAGCCTGTAGTGTAAAATTCCTTAAGATTTGGATTGCAAAACTGACATACACCTTTTATTGTCACTTTCTTCACACATTGAATTAATATAACACAAAGTGGTACACAAATAAATCTTTTCCAGAAGACAGTTTCTAATAAAGGGAGAGCTATATTTTTTATGCATTCTTTATCTTTACTCACATCCTTTTTAAGAATCGGGACTGGGCATAAGTGTTTCTGTTGTCTACTCTGAGAATCACAATGCTTCAGAAATAGACAGCTACTATGGAAAATTGTGCTTTCTATTCAGGAGTGTTGCCTCTCTACTGGAGAAATAGTGAGTTAACCTCTACTAGATTTGTGCATGTCTTACTATGATTTATTTAAAACAAAATCAGTGGCAATACAGTAATACAAGATGAATACTGGATAGATCATAAAAGGCCTGAAAACTACTTTAATTCCTATGTTAAATTAGTTTGTGACCTAAAGAAAGTAATTTCTTCTCTCTGGACTTATCTGCAAATTTCATGATTTTATTTACATAATCCATTTCATCTATTAAATCATGGACCAAGAAAGAGTTGATAGACCTGGCACAGGTTAGTGAACATGAGGAAACACAACCTATGGGGTCCTGGATATGTTCTACTTTTGATTTCTGGGTGTACATTTGTATTCTGTGTACATTCCTAAATCATGCTTTACAAAAAAGGCTTGAGTTATTTATACTGATAAATATAGATATAACTTGCCAATATCCAAACTCATTTTAGACTCAAAATATAAATATAAAGATGAATAAAACATTACATAATCAACCCATAAATCTCTCTCTTATTTTAAGGCATTGTCAATTTACAAAGCACTCTGCACCAAGCATGAAAATCGAATGTGAACATAAGTCAGTGGTGATCTCAGCAGATGTCCAGGTGGACTATTCTGAGTAGCAAGTCCTTATTTAAATAATCCTCTTGAAAGTAGTATCCTTTGAAATACAACAGAGCTAGTGTTACATCTGCTTGGTTTCAAATGACTGTTCTGACACATTACAAAAATTAATTAGTTATAGATAATACTCATTTGGAAATTAGTCATAAAATCTTGGCAACAGAGATACCACCTTGAGGTGCTATTATTCCATATACAACAACATTAGAGCCCAGGACGACCAGTATCATAACAACTAGACCCAGATACTGAAAGTTCAGCTTACACACATGTCTATCAAAATTTAATATCAGGATGATCACTTGAGCTAGCTTCAAAGAGATAGACACCCATGTTAGACAAATGCTATTATTTGAAATAAGGAGTCACAGCAGTAAAAATTTACAAATCACTTTGGTTAGTTATCTGACCTAACTAAGCACACATCCTTAAACACAAAAAAATTCTACTCGTTAAGAGAATATCTCCAGTATTCTGAAGATATGCACACAGAGTCATGGGCCAAATTTAGTGACAACATTTGATATAATAACCCATTGATATGGGAGTAAATAAATTAGTTGTGATTTCATGTAATGAAATAATGCTCAGAAAAGACAATTAATCAAAAAGAAATATATTAACACCAATGGATCATGTAAATATATTTGTGAGTAAAATCTACATAAGAAAAATGTGATGTAGATACATAAACATTAAAACAGAATATTGAATTCAGATCCGAAGACTGGATTAAGAAACTGTGGTACATCTACACAATGGATTACTACTCAGCAGTAAGAAAAAAATGATATTCTAAAATTTGCAGGCCAATGGATGGATTTGAAGAATATCCTCCTGAGCAAGGGATCACAAACCCAGAAAGATAAGCAGGGGATGTACTCACTCATTAGTGGACTCTAAACAAAAAAGCAAAAAGCAAAGCATGTCTAAGCTTCAAACCACAAACATTGAATAGCTTGGGATCTGAAAGACCTTGGACTAGCACCTTGGATCACAGTCTCTCCAGAGGAACACCTGACCCAGTCTTGATGTTGGGGTGAGGAAAGCAGATCTGCCAGGAGTAGATGCTGAACTAAACTATGTTGGGACCTTGGAACCTCCTGAACTTTCTGGGGAGGAGATAAAGTGATGTGGAGAAGAGAGAGTGACTGAAAGAGGTGGGAGGTGGAAAGGAACTTGAACAAGGGGATACACAGATAAAAAAATATGACTTTATTCACAATAGAAAAAAACAACAAAACAAAACAAAGAAAACAGATTATCCACAGTTACAGAAATCTGTGTAGGATGTAGAGTGATAAACACCAAGTTCACTATAATGATTCCCATGTAGAACAAGGTGGTTGGAAGGTAAATTGTTGAAGGAATTAATAAGCATAAGGTATGTATAATGTGGATTCATATGCTAGTTTCAATACACTCACTAGATTAGTATGAAATGTCTTAATACAATTTTATATTTAGAGACAAATTTTACGCATTCATCTACTTGTCCACCTGTCAATGTATTTATACATATTATACGTCTATATATTGGACTGAACTTCAATTTTTATCAAACTACATTTTAAGGACTGTGAGAAAATAAGTGAACAGAGGGATGGTCTTATTCTTCAAATAGGTTATACTCTAGTTTTCAATGTGTATAGGAAATATTGTAATATAGTATAGGCATTAAATAAGGTAAATTACACACAAAATTAAAGGAAAACTTAAATAAAATTTATCTTTTATAAGGTAAAATCTACAGGCAAATTTTTATAGGCATATTGAACAAAATACACATAATGAATTTATTTTTCTTGCCATTTTAGGGTGTGATAATCTCTTCCAGCTAAACATGAGTTCTTAAGGCTAATTATTTCACTTATTTATTTATTTATTTATTTATTTGTCAAAAATTAAAAAGTTATAATTAATCTAAGAAAAAATATATACAATATAGGTATAATAATCATATATAATATATACAAGTAATAATTATATCAGTAATGTCCAGTCTAAGTGCAATTGACAAATTCAAAGAAAATTATTTGTTGCTATTATTTATCTCAGATTGGTGAGTCCAAAGGATTATACCTAATTCACTTTTTATCTAACTTGTATTATTAACTGAAAACTATCTTTTGATGTCTCTCAAACTTATACACTTTAACCTCTTAGTGAGTTTCTTTTTTAAAACTGTCACTAGAAAACTATAACTATCTTGTCTGCAACTCCCTCAGATGCCCAAGAAAGAAATAATATTAAGTAAACAGCACAGGCATGCAAGTAACTTCCAAAAAAATGTAAGAAATGAAACAGCTCGCTGCCTGGACAGTCACCCAAGGTTCCTCTGCTGTGTTGAAACATCATTCTTTGGCCTACAGGCCTAACATATCTGACAAATTTCTCTGTGAAGCAGGATTATTATTATTATTATTATTATTATTACTATTATTATTATTATTGCACAGTGTCATGACTGAATAATTTTTTAATGTTCTCTTTTTTTATTAATATAATGTTTTAAAGTTCTATAAAACACTTTTATAAATTCATATATTAGATTATAATATGATTTTATCTTGCCATGCGATTTTGTGTTCTGACACTGCTTAACAGTGATAGACACTATATAGGTAAAATATGCATTATGTCAAACTTTATAACTGTGTTTTACCAAAGATTTCACTTATGGAGATTGGCTCAAGTGGATAAAAGGATATATCTCTGACAAACAATACTGATGGGAAAATGTGTTGAGGGTCTTGCTTACCTCACTGTTTGGGACTCTGTAAAAGAATGCGGACAACAGAGGCCGGACTACATGCAAGTACCTGAAAGTCTCTCACTTATAGAGCAAGGGTTACTCTCTAATCAGCTGGTATGATGTCCCTTGTGGGTGACTGTTTTGGTATATTTATTTTGTGCCCATGCATAGGCATTTAAATTTAGCTAATGAACTGACTATCTTTAAAAAATTAAAGAATTAACTTAGTTATTATTTTTAGGTTAAAAGAGAAAATTATTTTTGATTGTTTCAAAATGTTTCCTTTTAGAACTCAAGGTTTGTGAACATGACACAACATGTGATATTAACATTTCTTGTTTGTCTTCAAACTAAGGCATTTGTTCTGCCTTGATTTCTTTAGTGGTGAAATAAAATTTAAACCATAATTTACATATATTTCTTTTAAATTTTTATTTTCTTTTTATTTATTTATTTATTTATTTATTTATTATTTTTTGAAAAGGTCTTTTTTCTATGTATCCCCCTACTCACCCATTCTTCCCTGTTCCCAAACCCTCCCAGTCTGCCTTCAGCCTGCCCCTACCCCATCCCCCAATCCCTTTCCCCAAAAGTGCAGGAAGTCCCAAAGTGGGTCAGCTCAGCATGGCACATCCACTCCAGGCAGGTCCAATTTTCTCATCCTCAAGCCTTATTTTCACAGCATCCCATAATGTAGACTGGGCAGATGTGGATGACTTTTCATGTGCAAATATTAGGACACAGGCACAGAATAATATTTCTAGAGTGCTATCCTTTTAGCTAGAGGCAAGTTAAGTTGGAAGAGTGACTGACTCCTAGTACAAAACTGTTCTATGTTTCTAACCAGAATTACCATGATTTTCATAAAGTATGAAGTTACCATCCAGGGATTTTACTAAATTCTCAAGCCATATAAAGTATTTATTACTGGATTTATAAACTAGTCAAGCTAAAAGATGCTTTGGGGATTACTAAATTTGAAATTTCTACAATAAATCTGTAGAATGTTGCTCCTATGGGCCTATTATTAATTGATGGTTTTAAGAAAGAAACACATGAATGTCCTGTCATATTTCTTAATGCTTAGAGATGAGAAAGGTAAATTCCATGAGGATATGGAACATGTACTATGTCTCAAACACTTTCCACTATTGGTTTTCTTGTGTTTATCATATTGAAAGTCGAAAAACATGTTTTAGGAAATGTGGATTTAATATGATAGTAAGTTTTTTCAGAAGTTAAAAGTGCTCGTACAAATTGTAGACACTATAAAAGATAGAATATTCCTCCACAACAGAGAAATTTTTCATTTATTTCTTCTCCCTCCCAAGGTCCACTCCTGGTTATAGATACATGATACTCTACTTCTAGCAGCATATATTTTTTTCTTTCGTGCCTAGCTTCATATGTTCAGAAATATGTCTTTGCAAATTTGTCATTCTTACTGTGGTGCTGTAACCCAGCTGGAGGGCATACTACAAATCATCTGCTCAGCTCCTGCATAGCACTTGAGCACTTGACATGCTTATTTAGTTTTCTCTCATTTTGTTTGCTTTTATGAAACCTGCATTAGGATCAAATATATAATAATATATGAGCATATATAAAATTAGATATATCCATATATATGTGTATAAGATCATAAGATATATAGATTTACTGTATGTAGTATTGTCTAAAGTGTGAGAATTTCATCCCTAAGGCAAATACCTGAGATGATCACCTCTAGACTTGAGCTTTTCATTGATATTTTTTTCTGGCTTTGAGATGGAGAAATGCATTTTGGCAGATTATTTGTCATGCAGGAAACACACGAGTTCCATAATCACTTGGACCCATGTCTCAGTGATTTCACTAATTCTCAGAATTGTTACTTTTGGATTTTGTCTTTTACATATGGTCCTTTGGAGGATAGATAAGTCTAAATATCAAAATTATGAAACAGCATTTTTATTCCATTTTCTACTTTTACAATATACTTGTATAATGAACAATTATAAAATCTGTGTTATACCTGATAAGCACTTATTGTTTACTTGTTTTTGATCAGCTGGGATTTAATGTAGTGTTTCTATTGTTCATTGATGGACTGGCTCAGAGATGGGTTAGCTTTAACTGTTGGTTGATCTAAACTTGTTTTGACTGGACAGAAATAATTTACATCTCATCTACATCTCTCAATATCTCCTTCTTCAGGGATATAATCTAAGCAAGGTCTTATTACATGGGCAGAAAACCTAGGTTACAAATGGACAGAAAAATAAAATGTAGTTTTAATATTATTTTGACTTTGTAACATCCATAAACACTGCTGAAAATCATTCAGAATATGAACCTATGCTCTTCAAGCTGCTCAATACCTGGTTATCTGGATCTATTGTAGTGAGCAGGACTGCAGTTTTAACAAGGAAGGCTTTTCCTATTAAGTTATGTGCACAGAGGCTGTTGAGCTGACTCACCATTTAAGAACACTTGCTGTTCTTGCAATGACATGAGTTAAGTTCTTAGCACCCACACAATGGTTCACAACCCTTAGTCAAGTTTCAGGGGATCAGCTGTGTTTTTCTGGCTTCCATAGGCATCATCATGCACATATGTACATGCAGGTACTGAGGCACACACATGATATATACATTTTTAAAATATATTAATAACATGTGGGTAAATCTCTGCTTCTAAAAATGAAGAACTGACTTATCTCACAACACTGTTTCCACTATGGACATGTAAAAGTTCTTTTTTTTCTTTTTCAGGCACTAGACAAATAATCCAAAGATATGATTCTAAAGTTAAAAAAAGTGCCTGAAGTAAATTCCATATTTAC
The DNA here is from genome assembly GCA_004025045.1 of Sigmodon hispidus. Lineage (NCBI taxonomy): Eukaryota > Metazoa > Chordata > Mammalia > Rodentia > Cricetidae > Sigmodon > Sigmodon hispidus. The sequence continues at coordinate 12,680 of PVIH01014413.1, read as the reverse complement.
ATAAACTCTATGAGCTGGAAAGATGGTCTAGCAGTTAAGAGCACCGGCTACTCTTCCAGAGGTCATGAGTTCAATTTCCAGCACCTACATGGTGACTCACAACCATCTATTATAATATCTGGTGACCTCTTCTGGTCTCCAGGCACACATGCAGGCAGAATACTGTATACATAATAAATAAATAAATCTTTAAAAAATAGATTCTCTGTATATAGGACTTACATAATGGTGACACGGTGAGACAAAGTTCAAATAGAACATGGACTATGTGGGCATAATGAAAGGAAAGAATTAGGACTAGATGCTGGCTGGAAGTTTAGAAAGTATTTATGAAAGAATAAGATTTGCAGAGCAGTGTTTTTCTCTTTCTTTGTCAGCCTTTGTTCATCTTGTGACAAACACATAACAGATCCACTGAGGCATGGCAGAGAAGAGGGATTGGGCTTAGATGTGAACTTCTAAGAGATTTTATAGATCATAATGTACATGAAACATAAATTTCAAGGTCATCAGAGAGGAGAAGCATAAATGTACAATCCAGTTATTTATTCCAATGTACAGAAGGGCCATGTATTAGGAAGAAATTTCCTACACTCCTTTTGTAGCCTTCCTGATAACATGTTCCTCATTGACCCAAACCAAGCTTCAACAGGACCAAGAGAAGTCACCACTGACTCAATTTAAACTAAATTGACATAGTACATAGTGGCAGCTGTGGTGGCCATCTTAGAAATTCACAAGCCAGGATTTCCTTTAAAAAGCAAAGTGTTATGGATTCTCAAATGGCACAATGTGCAACCATTTAAAGAATGTCCCATCACTCTCTGGGCTGGTTAACTTCAGAAGCCTGGACTCAAACTACTAATATAATAAGCTAAGCTGATCAGTTTACAATTTTGAAACTCTATGGTATTGTTTCTTGTTAGTCTTCAATATTACCACTGCTTGAATGTCCAAAAAGCTTTTCATTTACTATTTTTTCCTTGGACTTAAATGCGTATGAGAATTACAGATTGTTATATTTCACCAAAATATCAAAAATTCTTAGTTTAACTTGTTTGATTTAATAAATGTGTATTCTTAAGAAAGGGCAGAAAAAAGAAAATGAATAACACTAACAATTTAGGCTTATTATATAGCTTTTGATTAGAACACAAACTTGCTTCCTCCCAAAAGAAGGAAAAGAGCAAATGCTTCCATTTTCATTGGGGAACAAAGGAAGCAAGAGAATATTACAGTGGTTTGTGCTTCATAATGGACAAAAGACTTATTTCCAACTTCATCAATAGCAGGCGGGCCTCAGAGCATTTTTTTTCTGGGAATCAGGTAATTCCCGGTATTTAATAACCCAAAATGTATCCTATTGTATTAATATTTACTTGCAATATATCATATAAAGTATTAATACTTGTTGAGGGGTATATGAACACTCATGTTACAAATTGAACCTTAAGACAATTCTTGGACATAGGAACTGTCCCATGCCAGGCCACTGGTCCACTCTCTGAGAAAGCAGGAAAAAAACAAAACAAAACAAAACAAAACAGGTGTTTTTAGTGTTCCCCAGGTCCCAGTCAATTCTGACCATGCCCTGTAATGGTCTTAAACTCAGGAGCTACTCATCTGGGCTTCCACCAAGATGCAACACTTGGGCAATTATTTGTCTTTCAACAATTTTAATTTCTCTTAAGAGATAAAAGTGAAATGGAAGCACGTGTGGTTGGGTCTACCCAAAGCTGGAGGGCTAAGTCAACAGCCTAACCCACCGTAATTACTCCTCTGATCATGTGTTGTTCTGGCCAGTAAGTGGCTTTTTTGGGAATTTGTGTCCCAAAGTTGGATGCAAAATATAGTTGCACAAATTCGGGTTATATAAAATGAGACTCAGAGCCAAATATTGAGGAAAGACTGACTTATCAGACAGAGGAAGCACCACAGTCAATTCTCACCCAGCTGTCTTGCAACTTTCTCAGCCTTGCTCCTGGTTGCTTCTGCCAGTTGTTTCTGCCTTGGTGAGTTTCTATGAGGCCTTATATACAGCTGTATCCCATCCAGGTTAGGACTAAAGGTGGGTACTACTCTATTTTGTAGCTAGCCTTCAACTCACAGAAAAAGAGAAAGTTCTGTCTCTGGAGTTATGAGATTAAGGGTATAGGTCACCACTTCCGGCTTTTCCTGTGCTGGGATTGAAGGTGTGTGCTATTGAGTCTCAGCTTTTTATCCTTGTACTCAAGGATCAAGAAATTCCTGAGGTGTCTGATAGCATTTGACATTGTGCTGTCTCTGGATATTTCAAGTTTTATTAAATATGTAACAAATATCTATATTTACCTGCTGGCTTCTTGGCCAGCCAGGGATCTACCTCTGTTTTCATTGAGGGCAGAGGTTTCAGGGCAACAATATCAGTCTTTGGCTGCCAAGCCTCAAATCTGGCTATTGTGGGGTAGGAACTCATGGGAAAGATCAGTCTATTTTTTCTCGGCAAGAGTGAGTCAGTGGATTCCTCTAAGACTAATGGTATACTGTCTGAAAAACACAGCAGACAAGGTGAAAGGCAGCAGCTGATGTGAAAGGCAGTTTTTATACAATGGGTAGTGTTGCCACACCAGAGCATCTTTGGGTGGAAGTTCTTTTGTGCCTATTGATCTTCTTGGAGGAAATACAGGATGTTTTCAGACGTATACATATATCTTTATAATTAAAAGCTTTTTTGAAATTAAACATTTTAAATGCCATCTTCTACAGAACTCTGAGCATTTGAGAACTGTCTACTAGGTATAATGACTTACTATCAACTTGTGTTCTCTGGCAGTCTTTAATATGTTAGCAGCTTTTATATTTAAATTTTCTAGAATCTTGGTGTTGAACACTTGACAAAGACAAAGGTCTAAATCCCTAAGTTGGCTTTTGAAAATCTGAATAGGTCCTTTAAAATTTATATCATCATATAGACTGAATTTTATATAGCTTATTAAAATTAGCAAAGACAGTTTAGGAGTCCAAATATACATTCTTAAGCCTGGCCAAACCTTGAGTAAGGAAAGACATTTAAGCCATTGGCAACATTTTCTGTATCTACTGACATTTCTAAAGCTCTGCACTTCTAATATAATCTTTGAGTATAATCAGATTGTAATCTTGAATGACATATATGTAAATAATAATTATTTAAGGCCATATAGTAACTCTCTAATCCTGTAAAAAGAAGTTCAAGTGTCTTATTTCAGAACTATTTTAATTAAATCTACCAACTGGCAACTATGGGTCAAGAGAGTTTCTTTTGATTTAACATTTGTAACCTGTCTCTGAAAGAGGGGCAATGTGTTCTCTTCTATATCATCTCCACTCTGAAATGAGTCATTGTTATTGGGGATCAAAAGGTTGAAAAGCTAGTCAAAGACAAAGAGAGAATTTAGGCAATCAGGCATTTATCAGATGCATGTGGTAACCTGATCTCACTGTTCAAAGCTCATGTTTATTTGGAACAGGTTTCAGAAACAACTGATACTTGGATGTATCTGCCACCCAAGTGAAAACCTGATGAAACAAATTCAAACTAGGAAAGGAGTTACAATTTATTAACAAATTTAGAACTTTTAGGTCCATAGACTTGTGACAATCTGGTGAAACATTTGGCAGAAATAAAATTATTAATGTCTAAGACTGAAGTAGAATCTTTTAATCCTAGTAGGATGAATGTAACAGATGCACTCCAGAATTAAAGATTTGTAGCCCATCACAGTCCTGATTCTCAGATCTCCCAGTCAGCATGAAAAACAAGGGATGGATTATCTATCAGCGAATATAGATTGATATATGGTCTAACAAAAAACTATTATGAACAGTGTGGCAAGCATATGCCCAAGAACAGAAGGCCTTGATTACTGGCAAGCTGCAAAGCTTTCATAGAATTTATAACTTAAAATGAGGTGATAAGCAGGTCATGACCTTATAAATTTAAATATTTTAAAAAACCATTCTTTTAAATGTTAAAACCTCTCAGATGTCTTTCTGTAATATCAAAATTTATAACCACAATCAAACCATTATCATCAGGGAGACTCTTAAATTGCAAAGTTTAGCTGCCAGGACAAGGTATAGTCTTGTATATAAAGATGTGCAGCTTTAATATCTTATTAAATGTATCCACGAGTAAATTCTTAGTCATGTGTTCTAAAATAAATTTATAAACCTTAAGGTAAAGAATGTTATATAGACCATATATAGACAGAGTTGCATATACACACAGGCGGAGCATGGGGGAAGACCAATTAGAAAGCAGAGCTAATATGGCTGGAAGGGAACAGATATGCTGCAGGCAAGTGAGATCTGAGGGTACCTAGAGTAAAATGAGGAACCAACATGGACTAAAGAAACGAACCATACCATATACAACAGAGTTCATACAAAGAAGTTTGGGAGCCAAAGAGTGAAAGAATCAAATACTTCACCAGGGCAGGAATTTGGGAAAGACCAGCTTTTTTTGGAATCAAGATGGTGCCTGATGATGTGGCCACCAGTTTTTGTTGTTGATGATTTTTCTTAAGATAATCAAACATTTAATCTCAAGGATTTAAAATCAGTTGGTATGGGAGGGGATCCTCAGCCACAGGCAGGCTGGTGGGCAGATCCAGGTTCCATGGACACAGTGGCGGTAGAAGCTGCAAGCAGGCAGGTGGGTTCGGACTGGGTCAAGTGTGAATGTCAGCACATAGCTAGATGCATTCCCCATGAGTGAGGTAAAGACTAGGGCATTTCAAGGAAGTTGTTAGTAGCCTGTAGTGTTATGTGTAGGGAAAGAATTTACTTCATTTACAATAGCATGTCAATCATTGTTGTCTTTGTTCAGCTGAAATGTTCTTACAATTACCATTATAGAAACTGAGTATTTTTTGTGGTGATATAGTGTATATTTAATAAAAATAGCCTGGGACATCAGAGTACAAGCCACTCAGAGCTAAGCCCTGAAGGTCAGAGAGTGGTGACCCACACCTTTAATCACTTAGGAGACAGAAATCCTTCTTGATCCCTATGATTTCAAGGCTTAATAGCCTTGAAGTAGCAGTACACAACTTTAATCCTAGCTCTAGGAGAGTTGAACCAGGAAATAGCATGGTGAGGAAAGAAATATAAGGCAGGAAAAGGAGAAGTTCAGCATTCTATCTGAGTGATAAGTCAGTCTGAGGACCCATAAAGATAGGTCTTACCTTGTTTGGCCTGAGGAGTTTACTGGGTGAGAATTGGCTATGATTTGTTTCTTATCTCTCTGATATTCCAGATTTTTCCCAATCTCTAGCTCTGGGTTTTTATTACAATACTAAACAGAATTAATGCAAAAAGGTTACACTTACATATTTGGAAATTGTGTGTGTACATGTTCTGTATGTGTATACATTTGTGTGTAGCAATTAATGAAAGAAGCTATTAATTTGACAAACATGAAAGGAGGTATAAATAGAAGGCTTGAGGGTAAGAAAGAAAATGGGTAAATGGTGTAATTATATTATAATCTAAAAGATAAGAATAATTTGTAAAGTTAATTTGTAAAATCTTTTTGTGTATTTTATACATAAGTGCCACATTTACATTGTTTTCACACCTTTTTCCTCCTTACACTTAATGAATCATTCTTATTAATTAATTGTTATTAACATTTATTACTGGGGAGGACTGAATATCCCCCTATCAACAGACATTATTTATGTGCAAAGCCTTGGAAGATTTTTTTTCCTGCTCACCTGTGCATATCAACTAGCATTGCCATTGTGCTGGTCTTGTTTACATGGCTATAATATTAATATTTTCCCAGTACAGAAAACTCGCTGTCGTAGAAGGGTGCATATAAAAACAGTATCTCGAAGCAGATATCCCATTTCTCTAGTTCTTACCTTCTTTCTTCCCTCTCTACCATGATGTTTCTGAACCTTAGCTACAGGCACTGCATTGCAGTTGCACATGTCAGTTGATCTCTGCATTTTGACCAATTGTGTGTTTCTTTAATGGTCTCTGTCTATTGGAAAAATAATATTCTGTCATGATGGTTAAATACTAATCTCATATGAGGGTATAAGGATAAATGTATAGAATAGAGTTGGAAATTATACTGACTTGTGAAAATAGATTCTCCTATAAGATTCATAGCCTCACCAGCCATGGATAGTTGCCTAGGATTACAATAACAGACAAGAATTTGCTTTTATTAAATATGCCTTAAGTCCAATTAGACAGATTCTGGTTACAGCCAAGATATAAGTGCAACTATTGAACCTTTGGGGATATTTGACCATGCTGGTCATTTTTGTGGGTCATAGTCTTTACAGCGCTGGGTAGGACTGTTAATTGTTTTCTGCTTTGGTAGCTTGCATAGCATGTTTGGATATTCAAGAGCCGAGCCCCAAAGAAGAGCTTCCAAGTAAGTTCTAGCTTCATCCCTCAAAATCCCTTGCTAGACATATATAATGTCCTCAGCAATAGGGCCTTATCTTCAAGTTCTAGAATGAAACCGAAGATAATGACAATAATCTATATAATTTTCAGAGCCTTTGGAACCACATTGATGAGTAACTCAAATGCTCTGCACTTGGGCTTTTGTTAGGTAGTTTATGACTTTTTTGAAGAGCATTTCTAGCTCAAGTATCATAAATTTATTTAAGCCTTATGCATATGCACATATATGTATATATATATATAGATGCATATAATATATGTTTTCTGTAAGCATAAAGTATGTTCACTTATGAAGTATTCAAACATCCTCAGAGTTACTAATCTCTCATTTCATAACACAAACACAAAATTCAACATATTTTAGGGTTTATTATTTTTAAATAAGACTAATGTTAGAGATAGATAGCCCAAAGTTATTTCATAAACAAAATTCAATGCATGGTGAAATTTTAAAATGCTTTGATGAATAAAATTATATATAGATGCAATTTTATTTGTAAAAATACAAATAAAGGGTATGGAATTTTTTCTCTATTTGCCTACCTAGTCTGTCTTTATTAAAAACCAGATTTTTATTTCTTTAGTAATCTACTGATAGTTAATGAATACTCTTATGAAATTTGAACAAGGCTCAGCACATATCACGTTGAATTTCTTATATATGTCCCACTGACTTTGGATTTAAACATAATAAAAAGACAGATAAAATCTGGAATAGGAATTGCTCCAAAAAATATACCTTTCTGCCTTATTTGAAAAGTCACTTATTCTCTTAAAATTAGGGTAAATACTCAAATTTTCTATAATAACATATGTGTAATTGTTAGATTGCTGTGGCCATGCCCCCACCGGCAGAGGCTCTCAGGAGCCTCTGATGCCTACCTCTAGGGTGTGTCTACCTTTAAAAGCCCCAACCACATGGGAGACTTTCTCTTTCCTCTTCTTCTCTGCTCCCTACCCTCTATCTCTCTCTCTTTTTCCTCCCCTATTTGTTCCTTTAATAAACCTAATATGACTCTTGACAGCGTGCTAGTGAATTCTTCCATGTGCAAAATGCAAACAGTAATACCTCTGGGTCTGTATTTATGTATAGTAAACAATAGATAATGATATATAATGATATATAATAATATATTGGTTCTTCAGATAACTAAATGGATTTCTCAAGGAAGAAAGTCCATAACCTAAATTATTATTATCTTAGTGATTATTTTTAGTTCTCCTGAAACAATGATGCATCATAAAAAGGTGTGTGTACCTTTTCCAGGAGCAAAATCACTAATAACATATTCATGCTAAGTTCATATACTAGTAATACATTATGGAATTTCATAAAATCATATTAGTTAAAATTTATAGCATAAACTGTATATTTGCTTGTGCAAGTGTTTTGTACAGTGATATATTTAATATTTATTTTAATAGAAGTTCTTTTATATTTAGTAAAACAATTCTTTATAGCATATTTCAAATATTTATTATAAATTTCTTAATTATTATTGTTGGTAAAAGGAAGTGCTTATATTTGGTGATGTGTATAATTTAAGGAGAGCCGCTCTAGATTAATTATTTCAGCAGTCAGCACCTGTAACATAAAAATTCCAAAGTTCACTTGCTTGTGTTCATTGGCTTATCAAACATGGAATTTCCACTGAGTAGAGCTGGCATTTGATTGTTTTTATTTTTCAATCAAGCAAACTGATTCACAATTTAAGTTCTCTCTGCCTAGCATTTAAAGAAGCTGGTGTTCTTGCATGCTAAGCAGTAAATCTACAAGGAAACTGCCTATAACATGCCTTGCATGGTGCTGAGTGTGATAGGCTTCTGCAAAATAGAAAATCTGACCTACATTGATTTTATGTCCTTTGAGAAACAGGCAGTGTGAGTTTGATTAATGAGCATTTCCCACCTCATTTATGTCCAAAATTTCTGCAATTGACATCTGAAAATTTGTGTACATTGTTCCATGTAAATTATGTTGGGTGCCTTATCTGGTAGAGATGTCTCTTCAAGGGCTGAGTATGGTTTTAGCAGTGTAGATACCACTCAGTTTGAAGAAAAAGCAAAAAGAACAGAACCAATCAAAGCAATGTACAACAAAAATTGTCAAAAAATATTCTAATTATATTTTGAATTACAGACTACAGCTATTTTAAACACATCCAGTTCCTTCTGTATTTTTTGAACAACTTGCTTTCTTACATATTTAATTCGTATCTAAAGCACAAAGGTGGTATCAGTATAATTTAATCAAGCTGATGGTGAATATGAATTGTGTGTTGTTATATTAAGATGGAAGTTAAATTCTTTACTTGGTGGAGTTGTCTCCTTACACATCCAGTATTAGCATGAATAAATCTGGAAATCTAAGTGATCAGGGCGTATTTACTACCCATAGTTAGCCAGTATTAAACTCTTAATGCATATTGATTTTTCATAAAATATGCATGACATAAATGACAGGATAGGGATTAGATAACATTCTCTATAAAGTTCTAGTGTTGGTTTTACACATAAGACACACACACACACACACACACACACACACACACACACACACACAAACACACTCACACTACCAAGGCCACATGATGGTTTATTTAAGAGAGTTCCCAGGCAGGTACAGGATCAGAGAAGCAGGAGAGGAGGAGAGAGACTGTAACATGGTGTCTCGTTTTTGTTTATTATAAAAAGAAAACTGTGTTTATGTGGGGAGGGCAGGTGGAAAATGAATTGAGCCAACGGATCTCAAGGCTGCTTCAAGCTGTCTTAAGGGCGAAGTTTGTCTTCTCAGGGAACTGTATTTTTGACGGTTGGTCTGTTGCATTTTGTGGGTCATTTTCTGCAGTCTGGATGAGCTCAAGCCATGGAATGATAAATTTTGATTTTCGGGAGCTTGAAAAGAAAACTATGAGTTAATAAGAGAACCTTGAGAAGTGATAATATAGTGAGGATACTCTGCTATGTCTGGGATGGAAAAAAATTAAAATGGCTTTTGGTTCCTTTCTTTTGGTCCTGGGAAAGAGGTGGAGAAAATGGTCTGTTTTATCTGTATTGGCTCTAAAAATGGTTCTTGGGTTTTTCTCATTTTCTAGAGGGTTAGTCTGTGAGGGAAGTGGGGGAGGGGCAAGCCAAAATACCTTGGAGCCTTTTGTTGGTAACCATCTTGACTTTGGGTCTGAGAAGCAAGCTGGAATGGAAAACTCAGAGATGGGGGATTTTAGAGAAATGTGTCTAGCATCACGAGGATTTTGGAAATTTTACACTTGGTGGTCTACCTGGGAGACTGGAAGGCTAGAACTGACAGTTTTAAGCAGATAGCAAGATGAGTAGAGGCGGCTAAAGTGGCTGGATTCAGGCAAAATGTGACTAATAGTTAAAAAAAATCTCTTTTTTATTAGGGGTATGGAGCAGGTTGGGTTGACCAAAAATGAGTGATAGGGACATCTCTGAAAATGTAATTAGGTCGCAGTCTGATGAGGCTGGAATTACTTGCTTTTCACCTTGACAATGGAGAGGCTAGAGAGGTGAGACCTCAAAGCTCCTGCAGGACTGAGTATGTGATTTTCAGTGTCCATGAGGAGATGGACTGCCCTGATACCATTATGACTACTCAAGGCTCCTTCTTTGTAATGAGGGTGATCAGCTAAGGGAAGCCTTGGCAGCGCCAATTGCCCATGGCCAGGCCTTAGGAGATCAGTTGAGAGTCATCTCTGTGTAATGTCTCAATGCCACATGGCGCTGGGGGACACTCACTTAGACCAGCATTCCCTTGATGGTACCCTGGACAAGGCCTAAACTGCCTCTGTGAGGCTAGGCAAGAGCAAGACAGCTTTTGCCAGCAGAAAGTATCTTTTGGCGTATTTTTTTTAATATTTCCTGTAATACACTTTAAAAGTCAACCTTCTTCCTGTGAAGTCTGTGAAGTCTGCCTGAGGTCCCCTCTCAAGGTCTAAGTTGTAGCTCAAGGTTAAAAAAACAAAACAAAACAAACAAACAAACAAAAAAACAGATCATGCACTCAGAGATCTAGTATACTCTGAGAGAACTTTTGTGAGGCACTTAAAAACCTGATAAACTTTATCTGCATGAGTTCTGGCCTGTTGCCAAATTCACCTTTACTCTATTGCCTAATTTTTTTAACTGAGAAAGTTTTGACAGGGGAAACAAGGTGTAAGCTTTTATTATCTTATCTATGCAGCTGCTTTTCAAAGAGGGAGAACTGGATTAGGATCTTTAGAGTGTGAGAACAAGCGACTGGTGGGGTAAATGTAGCTGCCAGGTTTGGAGTTTTCAGAAAGGAAAAGGAAGAGTTGCAGATGAGCACTGAGAATTGAAATGTGGAGGTTCCAGAGAGGATCTGGTCGTGTGGCTAGAAACAGAAGAACAGAAAGCCAGAACGGAAAGTTTAGAGTTGAAATATGAAAAGAAATAGGAAAACTATTTAGAATAGAGAGCTGGAAGAGAAGGTTTAGAACTGATATATGGAAAGACATAGGGTTAAGATCCACAAGCTGGGAGAGAAGGTTTAGAGCTGAGATATGTAAGGAGATAGAAAAAGATAGGAAAAACACTTTCCATCTGCCTGTGTGCTTGCAAACATTAGTTCCTGTAAAATATTGGGGTTGGTGAGCCGTTAGGAGGCTATTTTGTGTAATCTAAGGGGTAATTAGGAAATTTCTTTGTGCAAAAAACAGATAAGCTTGGTGGTGTCTAGATAAAGCAAAAGGCTAAGCAGCTTTAGAGTCTCCAGCACCCATTCTAAAGGTGAGGATGCAGGAATACCTTTCACTGGCTTATTCCCTATTATTGAGATCTAAGGGGCTCAGGGATGCCAAGCCTGGGTTGTCACTGGGTTGAATGGTCCCATAGGGAAGCGTGACCATACTGTGTTCATCAAATGCCAGGGTAGCCCACTTGAACAATGCCCAAAATTACGCAAACACCCATAAGCTCTCATCAAAGCAAAGGGGAAGGTCCAGGGAGATACAGCCCATTAACAAAGGGTGCTGCAAACCTGTCAGCCCCAGCACCATGTGTCCATGCTCTGTCCACACTGTCTGCCAGTGGGGGAAAAAATCACCCATGGAAGACAACAATACAATACTCTGCAGGCAAGTCTGTGGAAGGAACTTGATAACGGAGGGAGGGGGAAGGGGGACAGCCAAGAGTGCATGTTTGTGGGAGGGGGTGAACTTACCAATCAAATCTGGTGGTGTTTGGATATATTGCAGGGGCGGGGCAGGTAGAAGGTGGTCTTGTAATAAACGAAACTGTGAGATATAAGTATTCCTGGCACTCCACGTGGTAAAGCCAACATGGCTCCTGGCAGGATGCACCTCATACCGAGGCATGCCCCTGTGCGTGGCTGTGTAAACCCTTGCAGTGCTGCATACAGAAGCACCTCCCTAGATGCATATAGAGGCATGCACCTATATGTGACTATGTAAATCCATGCACACTCCTTCTCTTAAAAAGAGATGCCGTGTTACGGTCTCTCTCTCCTCCTCTCCTGTTTCTCTGCTCCTGTACCCACCTGGAAACTCTCTTAAATAAATCCTCGTGTGGCCTTGGTAGTGTGTGTGTGTGTGTGTGTGTGTGTGTGTGTGTGTGTTTGTGTGTGTGTCTTCTCATATGCAAAACCAACATCTAGCTACCTATTATCATAGGTTCCCTAGTATACTGCTTTTGTAACAAAGGCTCACTTTTGCTGTTGTACCCCCTAATAACATCCTTAATACTTGGAAAGAAACAGGCACGGCTATGCTCCCATAGAAATTTGTAAAAGAGTAGTTTAGCTTTTGTCTGGGAACATAGTTCCTTGATTGTCCTGCTTGGTGTTTTGGCAATTTAACACAATCTAGAGCCAAATAGAAAAAAGAACTTCAACTGAGACAAATACCTCCATCAGACAGTCTGCTGGAAAGTTTGAGGAGCATTTTCTTGTTTACTAATAATAGATGAGAGCACAACCCACTGAATGAGTGGAAATCTTTGGTCAGCTGGCTTTAGAAGGTATAAGAAAGCACACTGAGGGGGACCTGTGCTCTCTGCGGCGTCCCAGCGCACTCTGGAGCAGGGGCAGCTGAACTCTGCACCTGGCCACACCCGCAGCCCCTGCTGCTCAGGGAATCTACTAAGAGCCCTACTGCGACCCTGAACTGAGTGAACTGAGCAAACCAACTGCAGGGGTCTATGAGGGGCGGATTCGAACCCTGACCAGAGGTGAGGAG
>PVIH01014412.1:16516-54035 GCA_004025045.1 Sigmodon hispidus | reverse complement strand
AAAAAATTCAGAGGGAAAGATGAACACAAAGAAAATATAGGTGTAGCAATCTTATTTGTATTTCTTCCCTTGATAAGCCATGCCTATCATTCTTATCCTCTGTATAGTTATTGTTAACTCTTCCACATTTTAAATTCTTTTTACTGTGTTTTTTTTTGATAAATACAAAATAAAGAAGGAAGAAAAAAAAAAAAAGAATGTTTTACCTGGAGGTATTTCAGCTCTTGTAATCCTGAAGGGATTTTTTTTAGTTTATTGTGTTCCAAGTGTATCTCCCTCACACGTGGTATATTAGCAAAAGTTCCATTTTCAATATCTGTGATTCTGTTGTTTCCAAGACCCAGCCTATAGGCAATATAAAATGTGGTTAGATTTATTAAGAGTTTGCTGAAATCCCCACAACCCTATGTAGGATATGAGCCTGTTAACATAGGCAGCCATAACAGTGGTTCTCTCCTTGTTTTTGCTTTACACACTTTTGAGTAGGATCCCTGTACATTATGTAGAAAAATTCTTTAATGCTTTCTTTGGTCATATATACTATCATGTTTCAGTGAAGATTTTGGGAGCTTTTACCTTTGTAATTCTTTGTATCGTTTAAAATCTTCAAGTTCCACAGTTGATATTTTATTAAAATCTAAGTGAAGCTCCAGTAAGCTTGGTGGTAAGCCTAAAAAGAAAAGAAATATGTTAGATGAAGTGAGTTCAAGCCTCAGTGACTCTTTACCAAGTTTCCAATTGTAGAATTGGGTATTTCAAATGCATCCCTTTAAAAACTTTTTCATTAAACTAGTATTGTTAGCTCATGCCTTTAATCCCAGCACTTGGGAGGCAGAGGCAGGTAGATCTCTGTGAGTTCAAGACCAGCGTGGTCTACATAGTGAATTCCAGGACAGCCAAGGCTACATAGAGAAACCCTGTCTCATAAAATCAAATTAAGGACTGAGATTCTAGCTAAGCACCAGGCCCAGGGTTTGATCCCCAGATTTGAATATTTAACAATTAATATACAACTCTACACACATGAACACACACAACTTGAATAACATATTCCTTATATTTTCTTCCCTTTTTGCTGATTTATTTATTAGACTGATTTGGTTGAGATGTTCATCCTGTGCATTTAGCTCCTTGTTTCTGTGATTTGGCCCTCAAATCCAGAGACTCAATCAGATAGGGCAAGTCATCTCTTCATTTGATACTTTAGGCATTGGTAGTTGTTGCCTTGATCTGTTCTTGACTAAAGTTGGAAATACTGATTGAGATGGTATCCACCTAGGATCCTTAGGTTGGCCACAAATTCCTGGCTGCAAGCCAGAGGCCTACCTTAGCTTCCAAAATAGCTAGTGCTATATGTATGTACACTGTTGTACTTGGCTTTGTTATATTGAATTTTTTATTTATGGATTTATTAGCTGGAATTGTTTTCTCAATAATTTTGTAATTATTTATTTACTTTTATCAGAAAAAGCAGCAAGCAAATTTGAGTCTTTCAGGCAAATTTAAACAATGCCCAGAGGTTATCTGTCAAGTAATTTTTTTGTTGTTTGTTTGTTTTTTTGTTTTTACTTTTTTAAATATGCATACAGTGTTCTGCCTGCAGCCCAGAAGAGGGCACCAGATATCATTGTAGATAGTTGTGAGCCACCATGTGGTTTCTGGGAATTGAACTCAGGTCCTCTAGAAGAGCAGACAGTGCTCTTAACCTCTGAGCCATCTCTCCAGCTCCGTCATTTGCTTTTTAACATCATCAGCATACAGCATTTTACTGTTTTGAGATATTTAGTCTATTGCAGAACTTACTCTTTCAGTTACTAATAGTTATTTTATATAAGAAATGCAGCTTCAGTGCTCCAGCACATGACAGGTAACCTGTGAACATCTCTTCTTGTTCTTCTCACACTTGCGTGCCCAGAGTCCAACTCTTCTTCACATTTGTAGCTGGTATGAAAATAGCTCACCAGGGCACTCAAACAAACCTCACTGTGGCAGTCATATTTCAATGTATTGTTTGTCAACCTATAGTTCTCATTGCCTTGCTGATAAAACTTTACATTTTTAACTTTTGATGAAATACTTCCTTCCCATATTAGTGTTAGAAATGGATGAATGAAATTCAAATATCTTTTCATTATAAGTAGACTTTATGGCTAATTTTATTTCTGATTTCAAAATTTAATTTTAATTTAAAAGTTAACTAGAGTAGAAAGATTACTCTTCTAGACTGAGGGGATTCTAATTTCTTGAATTTTTTTACTTTAATTATATTTCTACAATGACTGTATGTTACTTTCAGTTATAAGACAAAGAGTCTGTTACCAAAGAATTAGTATTTTCATAGAATTAGTAGAAAATGTTTTGCATCAGCCAATTCTGGAGTGGACTGTAGTAAGCCAGAAAAGAGCATGGGGAGTTTAATGAAATTAAGGGGCGATTGTCCTTAAGACATGAGGAAGATGGGTTATCAGAAAGCAGAGTGGGGCACAGCTTCTAAGGCAGGCACAAGCCAAGGTAATGCAGAGATGGGCTAGCAAAAGCCCATCTGCTGCTGACAAATATTAACATGCTTTTGGATAGGAATATGTTTCTACCACAAACTACTTCCCCACCCACATAGGATGCAATAGAATTTCCCATACAAACAGGAAAGAAGACATTTTTTCTATTTTCCTCCTGTGAACCCTTCCCAGTAAGAGCTCCTGGGATAGCTGCCATTTCACCCTGCTGCAAGTTATGATGGCAGTTTGACATGCTGACTATCACATTTTAGTGAATAACCTTGTTTTTAATGCCAAAGATATAGTGACAGAATAGTTATATAAATTGAGCCATTTGATTCTGATTTGTTTATAAATATATTATTTCTTAAGCTCTGAAATAATATTGAAAAATTAAATTATTATCTGATATTTGAAGGAAATTGTAATTAGGGTATATTTCATATAGGAAAGAATGGTCATACTCCCTGATATCACCCACCCTGTCATGCAGGGCTGCTTCTTTCTGTCTGACAAATCCTTTGTCCCTCCCTTTGCCTTCACTTTTTCCTTGCTCCTGCTTCTCTGTACCCTATGCCAGCTTACATCCATTCTAGACAGGAAATGTGTGCTTTCAACTACTGGATAGAGTTTATTATTTTTTTGTCACTGCTCCAAAAATTATAAGATCTTAGGTTTCTACTAGTTAAACACTTACTTTATTTAACTGTAAATGAAGGCAATTTATGTATATAGGTATGGATTAAGCTGGTTCTTCCCTGTGGGGGGATATTATCTTCCCGTTTTTATTTATAATTATATATCTTTGAAATAAATGAAAGGTAATTTTTTAATTTACATGGGTTTTGCCTGCATGTATGTCCGTGTGCCACATGCAAACCTGGTACTTGGGGAAGCCAGAATAGGGTTTTAAATGGCCATTTGAATACTAGGAATTGAACCTGGGTCCTTTGGAATACCAGCCAGTGCTCCTAACCCTGCTGAGCCATCTCTCCAGACCCATATTCATTTGTATTAAAATTGACAATTTCAATATATCTTGTACTGCTTTGTTCATTTTGGATTAAAATAATAGAACAGAACATGTTGCTAATTTTACTGGTAGATAATGAAAATACTGTTCAAAATTGACAAATGTTGTTAATATGGGATATTTTTGATCCAGTTAGTTATTGACACAGAAAAGAAGCCTTTGTTGGAGATGAGGAAAGAAAGATTGTGAGCCTGAATTCCAAAAAAAGACAGCCAGTCCTACCCAGATAGGTATCAGTCATCAGGTTTGGATATAGGTTACCTAACACAGTGAAGGAGCATTTCTATATGGAATATCTGCTTCAAGTCCCATTAATCTAGACTGACAATGAAAGGCTCCTTCTCATAAAGTTGTTGTCAGATACTGTCTTCAAGCTTTTCTGTGTATTTGCACATTAATATCACCATGCCCATGGGAAGATGTCACAGAGCCCTTTGTGACATATCCTTCTTGTCAAAGCAAGTGCTGCCCCCTTCTGTCCTTACAGTTTCTGTCCACCTCAGCTGCAGCAGCACAGCTAAGGACAAGGGTCTGACCCTCTTCAACTTGCTCTGCTTTTTACTCTGCAGAATTCTCCATCTCTATAGAACCTCATGGACTAACAGGTTTAGAAGAATAAATGCCAGAAATGAGAAGGAAAAGAGAAAGCTCATTGCTTTTTAATGTTTATTCTTAATGGGAATAAAAGCTTATGGTTTAATGTCAAAAAGAGTTTTCTGCTTGTATGTGAAAAAGTACCAAATTTCATACTTTTCTGCTCAGATAGTGGCACTGGAATTTCTGATTGTAGTGTGGTTCTGGCAATTAAACTGTAAAGTTTTAAATACTACAAGTTAATGCATGATAATGCCATATAACAATGTATACTCATTGAAAGATGGTACTTTTTTTAAATGCCTTAAGAAAAACAAATACAAACCTTTTGGAATTGAGGTTAGTTTTGCCTCAGCAATCCTGATGTGAAATACTGTCACTCCTTCAAATGCTCCTGGTTCTATCCCATTGTTATCAAGAGGGTTAGCACTCATTTCTGTCAAAGAAATGACATAATTCAACACACATGTTATCATGGAAACTCACAGCACAGCAGGACACATCTGAAGAACATTGGAGAAGCGTGTCTCGGTCATTCATACTCATTTCCACTCAGTATACCTACTTCTTTGTGCTCTTTCTATCAACCTTAGAAAAACACTGCTTTAAATTTTATGAACTGGAATATATAACAAGTTCTTTTTTATTTTATTTCTTTGTTTTGAACTACTAAATAGCATTACTTTCCAGTATGCAATGAGCATGGTAGCTTGATTGGTTTGTTAATAGTAATATTACAATAGTAACATTGTAGCAGGGAAAATACATTATTTAATTTAAGGTATTTGTGTTTTTCATTTTGTTATCTCCTAGACTGTGTGCATGTGCACATACTCATGGAGGCCAGAGTTGAATGTCATTCCTAAGATGCTATATACTTTTTTTCATGGTGTTATAAATTGACATAAATTAATTACACCTCACCACCTTAGATTTGTTTGTTGAGATAGGGTTTTTTGCCAAGTAAGCTAGGCTAGCTGGCCACTGAGCCATATGAATCACCCATCTCTGCTTCCCCAGTGCTGGCATTGCAAGTACATATACTACCATGCCCAACATTTTTTTGTGGATTATTAGGGTCAAACTCAGGTTCTCAGATTTGTGCAACAAGCGCTTTACTTCCTGAGCTATCTCCCTAGCCCTAACCCTACCTCTTTTTTTTCCTCTTTAGTTATTTATTTATTTATTTATTCATTTGCCTGGAACTGGAACTACAGACAGTTGTTAGCTGCCATGTGGGTGCTGGGAATCGGACCCGGGTCCTCTGGAAGAGCAGAGGGTGCTCTTAACCGCTGAGCCATCTCTCCAGCCCCCCTACCTCTTAATTTTTAAAAGATCATATGTCAGTTATAAATTATGCAACTAACAGAAATTTAACTTAGAAGAAATGTAAGAGGCTGTTTCATAATTACTAGGTACTTAGTAAGATTAACAGAATACATGGACATGAACCTTGCTTAGGTATTTAACTGTTTCAGGCAGAGGGCATAGTTATATGATGGACATTACAAATAAAATAGTGGTATTTAAATTATATAATAAAATATACATATTAATAATTCTAAAACAACCAAAATTAGGCTTCTATTTCAAATAAAAAATTAATCATCTACATTATATTTGAGTAATTTATAAAATACATTGAAATAATATCTTTAAATTTAATAGCATAGGTTTTACTAATTAGTGTTTAGCTCCCAAAAGCAGAGCAAAGTGTGTCTTGAAATTCTGGAAAAAGAGAGACAGCATCACAAAGCTTTCTTTTGTAGCCTGTAATTCTTCACATTTTAATTAGTTTATAAATAGCTTAATAGATTCAAAGATTAATTTTTGAAATTACTTTGGAGATTAATAATGTAATCTGGTTGTTAATTACAGTTTCAAGGTGTCCTAGTCATTCATCAGGAAAACTTACCCAAAACATGTAAAGCATTCATTCCTTTGAATGTGTCCTTTTGTATTTTCTTAACTTTGTTATCATGAATTCTGAGTTCTGCTAATGATTTGGGAAGATTAAGTGGAATTTCGCTTAGTTGATTGTGGGATAAATACAACCTTCTTAACTTCTTTGTGGTTAGAAAGGTTTTTGGATGAATCTTTGTTAGCTTGTTGTTGTTCAGAATCAGAGCCTAGATAAAGCATAGAAAGGCAGTTTAAGGCAGTCGTTCTCAGACTGTGGGTCATGACCCCCCTGGGGATATAGAATGACTCTTTCACAGAGGTTGCCTAAGACCATGGGAAAACCCAGATATTTACATTATGATTCATAACAGTAGCAAACTTACAGTTAAGAAGTAGCAACAAAACTAATTTTATGGTTGAAGTAGCAATGAAAATAATTTTATAATTGGGGGTTACTACAACATGAGGAACTGCATTAAAGAGTCACAGCATTAGGAAGATTGAAAACCACTGGTTTAAGGGAATGGATTGATTAATTGGTATTCTACAATCATTAGCCAGGGAAATCAGTATAATTTCTACCATTTGTGTATTAGCTAAAGATATCTATTAAAATTTCAGCTTTAAAAATATTGAGTTAGAACAGTACAGTGTTTTAATGTCTGGTGCTAGTTAATACTATCTCATCTTTTTAAGTTTTGAATTAGCTGTCAATCATGTAATCATTTACATGGCAAGATAATATACTTCTGGGGCTGGAGAGATGGCTCAATGGTTAAGAACACTGACTATCCTTCCAGGGGAGATGGCTCAGTGGTTAAGAACACTGGCTATCCTTCCAGGGGACCTGAGTTCGATTCCCAGTATCCATGTGACAGCTAACAACTGTCTGTAATTCCAAGATGTGACACCCTTACACAGTTATACATGCAGGCAAAACACCAATTCACATAAAATAAATAAATATTTTTTATAAAAGATAATATACTTCTATTTTTTCCCTCTATTATATTGAGCAGAAAGATTTTTTTGTATTTACCAATAGTGGTGGCAGGTTTCTTAGCATCCTTAGGACCCTTTTGTCACTCCAATAATTAATTCTATCAAGTAGAAGCTTGAGATTTCTTTCTTTTTTTATTTATGTGAATTGGTGTTTTGCCTGCATGTGTAGCTGTGTATGGGTGTCAGATCTTGGAATTACAGGCAGTTGTTAGCTGCTGTGTGGATGCTGTGTGGAATCGAACTCAGGTCCTCTGGAAGAACAGTCAGTGTTCTTAAGCACTGAGCCATCTCTCCAGCCCCAGATTTCTTTTACAAACTTTATTTTTACTTCTGCTCTTTCTTTTGTTTCTAGACAGAGTCAATATGTCTTACTGGGATTGCTCAGTGTTTCTTCTTAGCACTTTCACTTTGACGGCACAACAAACTCCTCAAGAGTGTGTTCACTCCTTTTATTTATTATTCTCTGGACTTTGTCTCTGTTTAATCACCCTCCTTCCTGACAAGGCATGCTGTTAAATGTTTTATTCTAAGAAAGTTTAATCCTAGAAGAGGGGAAACTCTTTCTAGCTGCTGTCTAGCAAAATAGACTCCTTTCTGAATATATAACAGCAAAGAGTGTATTTCCCTTTAAATAGCAAGAGAAAGGGGCTTTAACAATCTAGTGGATCACAGAGGTGGCTTATAACTTATGCTTGACCCTCTGGGATTAAATCTAGCTTTTCCTTGAGTAATACAGGACAGGACACAATGAAAAGTGACTTGTCTGGAGTCACCCTGAAAGTGAAGTCAGAGCTGCCTTGCGTAATGAGTATTTACCTCAGTAAGATCTTGCCGTGGTGCTTAGGACTTAAGTTTTTTGTCATTTATCTGTTTGTTTTCTGGTTAAAACATGAAGTTGTTAGATTGTTGAAATTACATAAGAGGAATGATAGCTAGTAAAATTAGGGTAAAAGCTTTTTTTCAACTTTTGTTCAGCTCTGTCAAATCCTAACTGACATAATGCCTAGCAGGATGAGCTGGGAGAATAACCCAAGATAAATTGAACACAGCATTGGATTTTGTGCAAGGAACTAGCTGTTCTGCATCCCATATACCTCACTAACAAACAATGTAGAGGAAAATGTTGTGTGTTGTTACTGATTGTGACAGGAAAGAGGAGTGGGGAGGCCTCAGGGTGCTGCAGGTGCCATTCACTCTGTGTGTTATATTTTCTGTGTGAGTACTAGCACCAGACAGGCAGCTTGAAATAGATCAGAGATGCCAAGAATGTCTAAAACTTTTTTATTTCTCTTTTAAGACGGGTTATATATATGATTATAGTTAAACCTTAAAATTATGCAGCATACCACTACAAGTATAAAGCACCTACTTATAAAAGTGCTTTGACCTATAGCAATGGCAAACTTTTTGTTACACCTACTTGGGAAAGCTAGAAAGGAGAAGCACTTAAGACCAGGAGTTTAAGGACAGCCTGGGTAACATGGTGAAACCTATCTTATGAAAACTAAAAATGATCCAAGCAGTGGTGACACCTTTAATCTCAGCACTTGGGAGACAGAGGCAGACGGATTTCTGTGAGTTCAAGGCCAGGTTGGTCTACAGAGCGAGTGAGTACCAGAATGGCCATGGCTACATGAAGAAACCGTGTCTTGAAAGATTTTTTTAAAAAAAAAACTAAAAATGAAAATGATTGTATTAACAAATTTAGTCTGTTTACTCACACTAGCCTGACAGTAATACTGATCAACAGCTGAAGAAAGTTTTATCTTTGAATAGCAACATACTTATATTTGCTCACTTAATATTATAAACCATTCTACAAGACCCATGCCGTTATTATACCCTTCCTAACGGCTGAGGAAGGTGAGGCCACTTCTTCCATTGTTATTAAGCTGACAGAGCCAAGAGTTGTGTCCAGGTTCACCCAACACTGAATATTCACCCTTAGCACAGTACAATATAGAAATCGACTTTAAAATATTAAAGAGATGATAATTCCCCTTTAAAATATTTAAGAAGACTAAGAATGTTCCAGCATCTTTTAGTGTATCATTTCCCAATGAAAAACAGAAGTTCATGGGGACTGAGTTCATGAAATACTCCTAAAATTATGCTAAAATAAAATTATGCTGATTTGAAATTTTTATGGCTTTGATATCAAATATAACATTAGTTGTTCTGTGGTTACTTAAACTGACTGCATTTTCAATGGTAGTAGAAGCATTTACAGGATGTATATATTTCCATATTCTCTTTTAAAATTACATATGTATATATGCACATTTTTCCAATCTCTGATGATAGAATAACAACCTCTCTTTTCTCCAAGTTTCTGTAATATCAAGTTAGTAGGATAGGCTAGGTGGGTCTTCAGTTCACTCCATTGTGTTAGTGCTAACTGTCTGAATATTTCAGTAAGTCCTGCTACAGAAACTTCATTTTACGTGGCAAATCTACTCTTTCTTCTTAACTTAAAGGCAAAGTAAACAAGCAGTCGGAGTTCAGCTACCAAGCAATGTAGCACTTAAATGCAAACTTTTGGGGAGGGTTGACCTAATCTCTAGGCTCTGAGTGCAGTACCTTGGCAGTTATCTATTTGTGTACCTCTGACATGATAAATATATATATATTTTCTTTGACCTGTGATGACAGGGAGGCAAGGTGACCTCCCATCTCCAAGATGCAGAATCTATACTTTGCTACTGTTATATGCAGATGGGCCTATATTCAGGGCCTAGTATGATTATGAATTCTCTTTTCTCCTTAATAGTTTACTTTCCCTAAAGATGGCAGACTATATGTTTATTTTCTTTTTTTTTTTTATCACAGAACAGTACTTTAATGTCTAGTCAAGTAGAAGAAACAATTTGATACGTTATAAATTAATAGTAATAATTTTGGCAAAAATAAAGAAGAGAAAATAATTGAAACAATAATTTTTAAAAGTTCCATTTATAATAGCACCAAATCTCAAAGATATTTACAGAAAAATTTAGGATAAGACAGGCAAAACTAGGAAAAAGATTAAAACAACTTCAATAAGAAGGAAGTTGTACCACAGACATGGATGGAAAGACTTAAACATTTAACATAATATTTGTTCCCAAATTGGCTTATAAAAATCATTGATGGATTAATGACCTAAAAAAAAAGTGCTTCAGGATAGTCAAGATGCTCCAGCAAGGAAGTCCATGTACTAAGAGCATCTGCAGATGTTAACTAAGTGGGAAACTTCTGACAAAAAAGTTACCATAGCAATGTGATTATACTGCACCTACAGTTCTAAAACTGCAGGAAACAAATTTAAGATGTAACTGTCCACCCTAAAATGAAAATTCCATTTCCTGCCTTTTAATACACCCCCAAGTCCTCTGTGTTTAGATGTGATCTTTACATCTCAGAGAGACCTCTGCTCCTTTGTCCTAATGTTTATTTTCTTTAGCACAGCCTGGCGTATAGAGAAATGACTTGGAAGAGGTAGTCCTAGCCCACCATACCAGACAGTATAGAGCCAGAGATGCTCATCTAATATGCCTAGTCTTAGCTCAGCAAGGCAAGGGCAGTGCTGATGAGAGTAGTGACGCCTCCACAACTGTGTCAGTGAAAATTGGACTCTTCATTCAAAGTTTAATTTCAGATTAAGTCAGAATGCTGGTAGTCTTGTAAGGTTCAAAATCCTAGGCAATGTTAGGAAAATAAAATGTTGATTATACTTATCAATATATGAAGTAGAAATTCTTTTCCTTTTACAAAGACCAAGGAAAGATAACATGCATGAATATATTAGCCATTTAAATAATTATATTTATAAATAAATATAAATATATTCTGTGTTTTACTTTTAGAGAACTATGGTGAGATCTTAAGTCAGTGGCTTTGGGTGAAGATTTCTTACATACATATGTTGATTATTGGTGTAGATAAGTATTTTGTTTGTTTGTTTTGAAACAGGGTCTTGTTAAAGTAGCTCTGGCTGGCCTGAGATCCACCTACTGCTACCTCCCAAGTGATGGGATCAAAGGTCACCAAGCGCTAGTAATAATTCTTTTCTTACTCCTTTTAGTAGATAGTGAGCATTGTCATCTAACAAGATTATAAACTCATTGAAATTCTCATCCCAGTTACCTTTAACCTGATTATTATTCTGTAAGCATTAATTGAATTAAGCCATAGTGTTTACTTGGCTGAATACAAGATTTTTCCCTTGGGCTATCCATAGGAAAGTGAGATGTCTTTTGCAATATAAGTAGTTATTTCAACAGTGATAAGGATTTTCACTTAAGTATTTGAAAATATGAACATATTATCTTACATAAAGGGAAGTGAGTCCTCTAAAATCATTTTCTTTAATTTCCTTAATTTTATTATTTTGAAGGTCAACCATTCGAGTATCAAATGGAATGTTGCTCGGGACCGAAGTCAAACCTAAGAAAAAAAACAAATATGTTACAGATGATATACATTTCATGCTAAAGATGAAATCAGTAACACAATAGAGATGTACATTTTTTAAAATGGTGATCAGTAACATAGGACTTGGTAGTTGTAAAAAATAATAAATAACATTTTCTTTTGAAAGTTTAAGACCTTTCCAAGTAACTTTAAATTTTTACAAGGTATCTATATGACTTGAAACTGGCTGGTTCCAAGGTGAAATACATGGTGGTAGGCTATGCTTGGCTTTGTTTAAAGATCACAAGCAATGATCACAAACTGAAAATAATAGCTTTTTGTGTGTGTGCAGATTTGCTGGTTAGTGAGAAACTGTGACCATAGGGCTCCTGACCATTTTTTTAAAGAAGAACCAAAATGAAACTGGTTGGGGTAGCACACACCTTTAATCCCAGTCCTCTAAAGGCTGAGGTAGGTAGATCTCTGAGTTCTAGGCCAGCCTGGTCTACATAGTGGGACTCTGTCCAGAAAACAAAACAAAGTAAAAACCCAACATGTAGAAAATTAGATTAGAAAAATGGATATGCTAAATTTTTTCATTCATATTAACAAAAAATTAATATTCCTTTACTATAGTCAATTCATCTGTCAGTTTATTTTATTTACAGATTCTCCAAATATCTTTATTAGCATGTAGATGTGAGATATAATTAATTTCATTTATGACTTACAGTCTTAAAGAACAAAGTAGTTTCGCTTATATCTGTTTTCTACCCTTGTGCCTTTAGTCTTCTTTCTTTTCAGGAACAATGCTGCCTTTGTCATCTCAGAATAAAGTTAAGGTGCACACTTCTAAATTTTTTTGGAGATTGTAATTACACAATTTTTCTCTTCTATTTTCTCCCTTCAAACTCTCCTATGATCTCTCTCTTGCTTTCTTTCAAATATATGTCCTCTTTTTCTTTAATTATAAGGTGTATATTTCTAAATATAGATATATAAGCTGCTCAGTCTATATAATGTTGACATAGATATATGTCTTTTTAGGACTGACAGCTTGGTTTTAGTATTTAGAGATAGGGACAAAAAGGCTCTTTAAGAATATTTAAGAATTTTTTTTGTTTCTTATATGGGGGCAAGTATTTTACCTAAGCTGGCCTCAGATTCACAGTCCTCTTGTATTGTATTCCTAAAGATGTAGACTATAAGCCTGGGCTACCATACTCACCTTCCACCTAAGAGTGTAAATAAACCATTTTACAGTGACTGAACAGAGCTTTGAAAGTTCAGTGACTACATTTTTATCCTCTTAACCTTTCAGAATAGCAGTATTCTTCTAAACAAAGTTGACTCCTGTCCTTACCTAGATCAGAACAGTGAACAACTCGAGAGTAACATTGGCACCCAAATGGACATGTTGGAAACAAATCAAAAGGGAAAAAGGGATTCACTGGCTCTTTTGTTGGAAAAAGAGAATTGTCATCGTCATTGTCATCATCATCCGTGTCTTCCATATCCTTCAACATCATATTCTTCAATACTGTGTGTGAAGGGCTAAAGGAGGGTTTGGCAGAGCACACAGCCAAAAGCAGTAGCATCATATACTCCTTCATGCTGTCCTGTGTTCAAGTTCAACCTGGTATTCAGTAGACATTGAGTATTAGAGTTTCAACAGATACAAATTCTTTCATATACATTTCTGTATTGTCATATTCTCTGCTGGTAAGAATATGACAAAATGATATTCTTATCCATTGCTATGTAGTGTAAGATTAAATGCATAAAACTTTTTTGAAAGCAATTCAGCATATGCTTTTGGAGGGAGCTTCAATAATTTTATTAATTTAAACAAGTAGGTCTGTCTGTCCATGGATGTGGATCTTAGCAATCACAAAATGCAAGCTTGACCCCATGATACTCTGAGATAAACTTTAGTGAAGGAAGTTAAAATTAAGTACTTAGATTTAAGAAGAGAAATCGTCTCTGAATAAGATGCCTTTGTTTTATTTTTATTCTGAACTTTTAAAATAGCCTTGTCTCAAGAAATAATTCTAAAATATGTAATAGAATTTTTTGTAATAGAAAAAAAATAAAGATGGCTCAGTTGGCTTAAGGAAAATAATTAAGTAGAGGGTATTTATTAAATGAACAATATTTTAATCTACAAAATGTTTGCAAAGATATTTTAAAATATAGATTACTTTTTGTGAACTATAAAAGCAAATATTTAACAATCCATAGTTAGTCTAATTTTAAATTTTAAAAAAAAAGCTGGTATAAATAAATCTGGTCAGTTATAAATTACAGTGTTAAAACCATGAACAAAGTGTTTGTCTTTTTTTTTTTTTTTTTTCCAAAATGCAGTTTCACATATCCCAAGCTGGCCTGGAACTTACTACATAGCCAAAGATGACCTTAAACTCCTGATTCCCCTGCTTCCTCTTCCAGTGTGCCAGGATTCAGGGCTGCACTGCTAGACCTGGTTCATGTGATGCATGAGATAAAATTTAGGATTTGCTACCCACTGGGCATTCCCAGCCTGGATGACTTTTGTCTTCTTTTTTTTTAATTTTATAAGCAATAAATATTTTTATAATTAGAAAAGTAAATTTAATAATTATCACAACTAACTCTATTCTCAAAAACCTTCCGTTAACATTATCTATGTTACTTTCCAAAGATAACATCAATGACCCCTAGACAATGTGGACATTTCCCTTAACTGATTTATTTTTTACCCAACCAAACCTCATTCTCATCATTGGTAACTTTTTCCTTGCTGTCATTGGATCTTTTTATTTCTAACCTATTCTGTTATCTAACACCTCATTTTGACCATATGATGCTCATACTGTTTTTTGTTGTTCATTGTTTTGCTTTCATTTGGTTGAATAGTTGTCTCTGGTAGATAGTATGTGTACAAAACTGGAATGTATAAATGAGAACTTTCAGAGCATTAATTTATTGCCATCTGATGTCTGATATTCCCTCGTGTACATTCATCACAGTTTGGGAGTTATTATTACTGTTATTTTGTGGTTTTAAACAGGGTCTCTCCCTATAGCCCAAGTTGGTCTCAAACTCCCTGTAGATAATTCTTCTGCCTCAGTCCCAGATAATGAGTTTACAAACATCTACCACCACCTATGGTATATGTACATTCTTAGACATTTTCAAAAACTAAAAACATAGTGAAATTATCAAAAATAGATGTATCTCAATGGTATTTATTAGCAAAAACAAGTCTTAACATGAATATATATTTACATATTCATATTTCATATATATTCACTTTCAATAGCAAAGGGCTTTATAAAAGGTCTCTCAGCCTCAATCAACTTAACAATCTGCTGGGTCTGCACTACCTAATGTCAACAGTGACTTAGTAAGAGAATTCTATTCAGTCATGTCTGGCTCAGTGTGAGAATACCTGATCCTTGAGTCAGCTGTTTGCTGTGTCCTAGAACCCAGAAATCAGCTTTAACATCTCCATGTTTTTGCCTTTTCCTGAATTTAAAGATCAGAAGTGGAGCTGGGGAGATGATGCAGTCAGGAAAATGTTTGCTGTGCAAGCATGAGGACCTGAGTTTGCGCCAGACATGGAGATTGGTGCTTGAAATCTCAGCACTGAAGAAATAAAGATAGGTGGATCTCTGTGGCTTACTGGCCAGCCAACCTATCATAATCTGGGAGTTCCAGACCAACAAGTGCCCCTGACTCAAATCAAGGTGGATGGTGCCTGAGCAACAGCACTCAAGGCTGTCCTCTGTGCTCAAGTGTACACACACACACACACACACACACACACACACACACACACACACAGATTATGTGATAAGGCTTATAAAATTCACAGTTGGGGGCATTGTGCTGGCAATAGGAACCCAGGGGCTTTTATTGGACAAGATCACCTGTTTTTGTAACTTTTAGCCCTTCTTGGATCTTTTCTAGAGACTTTTACATAGGATTGTGGTTACTATCATTTCGTTCTTGTCCCTGCTTCTCATCTATCATCCCTATCTGTGACCTATTAAGATGTTTGGTTTGGCTAGAGACAGGGTTTCACTGAATTACTCTGGCTGGCCTAAAGCTTGCTATGTAGGGAAGGCTGTCTTTGAACTTAGGGCATTCCCCCTGCCTCTGTGTCTGGAATATTGTGTTTACAGGTATGAGTCACCACATTTGGTTTCATTATGTCTTTTTACCTCACACCTTTTAGTAGTTTTTTAGTTCTTTACTGTTAATACCAACTTAGACTCACGTCTCCAAAACACTTTTTCTTTAGAAATTTAATTTTTAGTCTTTAACTGACTTGAAGCTTGTCACTGATTCTTACTTTTTCAGTTTTTGGGGGGCTTTGTTTTGTTTTTGTTTTTGAGACAGTCTTATATATCTCCAGGCTGCCCTTGGATTCCCTTATGTAACTGAGGATGATCTTGAACAGCTGGTGTTCCTGTCTCCTTCTCCCAAGGACTAGGATTACAGGCATGTTCCACCATGCACTGTTTATACTGTGCTGGAGATTGAACCTGGGCTTTATGAATTACTAACCAAGCCCTCTACCAACTGAACTACAGCAGCAGCAGCCCCTTTATTTTTAAGTGTCCTTACACTGCAGCTCTGTCTTCCAGATGCACAGATGTAGTAATTGGAAGTTTATAATTACAATGTCATTTGAAGTCCTGTCTTTGGCCTAGCCCAGTTTGAGGTTGCCAAAGTTAGTATTTCAAGTGAGCATCTCTTGTTTTTATTTATTTGTTTTGTTGTTAGGAGTTTGTTCTGGTTTTTTGTGGCATTGTGTTTGTTTGCTTTGGTGAGGTTTTGTTGTTGGGTTTTTTGTTTTTGTTTTTTTAAGACAGGGTCTCATGTAGTCCTAGCTGCCCTAGAAATGTTATGTAGACCAAGCTGGTTAGTCTACAGAGATAGACCTGCCCTGCTTCATGGGTGCCAGGATTAAAGAAAGGCATGCACCACTCTACCTAGCCAGCTGGTGTTTCTTAAGCATTCATGTGTCCCAAGCATGAATGTTAAATCACTTAATGGGTAAAGTAAGACATATCTTTCTATTTTTTCTCATACTTTCTATTCATCAAAAACATAACTAAAACTCTTAACCAAATACTCTTATTAAATATGATATTGTTAAAGTTAACATTTGAAGCTGAGCAGAGTGGCACATAACTACAATCTCAGCATTTGGGAGTTTGATGCAAGATCATGAGTTTGAAGCCAACCTAGGCTATTTTGAGAATTTTAGGACAGCTTGAACTATATAGTAGGACCATGTTAAAAGCAACAATAACAAAGAGGGATACTCTTGAATGTCAAATGATTTGATGGCAGTGAGGGAAAACTTGCTGTGGAGATTGCTGAGTCAAGTGCTTCCTATGCAACCATGAAGAACTGAGTTGATGATCCTCAGCACACACTTGAAAACTTTGTGTGTTGGCACATATTTATAACCCCGATGCTCTGCATGAGTGGGGAAGAACATAGGTGGGTCACACTAACTCCCTGGATAGCCATTCTAGTAGAAATGATGATCTCAAGGTTAAATGTCTAAAAAATGAGGTGAAGAGCAACACCTGATCTGGCTCCATTTATGCCTGCATGGCTGAGCACTCCTATTCACACACATACACAAGCATACATCATACACACACACTCTCTAAATAAATAAATAAAGTCTAAATTAGTAAGTGGCATTCTTGGATGTTTTTGTCCTTTTAATAATTCTACATTACTTTTCAAAACCAATAGAGCATTGAAAAAGATTGAAATGAGTATAATGCCATATAAATTGGATAGATTGACACCTTTTCTTCTCTTGTATAGTTTTTTTATTGTTGTTACATTTAACATAGTAAAAAATCTTGGAGGTTTTTGTTTGCTGTGTTGTTGAGACTTGTATAACCTAGTCTGATCTCAAACCTGTGATCCTCTTGAGTTCTGATATTATAGTCGTGTGTTACCATGGCTGGTGTTAAAATATTTGAAATACCAGTGTGACAACAAAAATTGTTGCTTTAATTATAATTATAATGTGCCATTTTCTACCCCTTCTTTAGTGTTCTGATTGCTTAAGTGAAACAATTTTTTATACACATTTTTCTCATTCATTGGTCTCTCTTAGAAGACAAAGGAAAAATAGGTACTTGGGAAATTGTTTTGAAATTCAATGTTTTATGGTTATACCTTCATTATCCAGATTATAGAAAATGAAAATTGGGGTTTATTAAGTTTGCTAATTGTTTTGTTCAAGTCTTTTAGTGGAAAAACTGAATTACATGGGCTTTAGCTTTCATATAAAGCAAAAGCTATTTTAACATTAAGGTATTTGAAATGTAGAACTAAGGAAACTATGGAAAATTTTAAAGTATATATAACAAGAAGAATGTGTTAGAGTCCCAGAATGGATGCCAAGAACACATCTTGATTTTCCATGTGGCCTGGCAGCAGAGCTGTGGGCTGGACTCATTTGTATGTTTTCCACATGCTAGTGACAGAGATTCCTTTAGCCTGCTTGCCTCAGTCAGCTCCAGAGAAATTCTCCTAATGCCGAGTGAAGGGTTAAGCTGAGGGATGGATTGGGTATGAGATGATGGATTTAGAGATAGGGGAGAAGGGAGAAAGCAAAGGGCATGGGACCAGAAAGCAGAACATTGACAGGTTTACTTCTCTTCCACATCCTGCCTCAGGCTTATTAGGCATCAGCTAGAGTAATTCCTTTTCTGACTTCTTTCTTAGAATACTATTTCATGACAACCTCTTTGCCTTTTTGATAACTGAAGTAGATGGAAGTATCTACTTCATTAACTGAAGTGAGACTTCTGCCTGCTAGTTCAGCATTATCTGTCACAGTGGAGGAGCCTTGCCATTGGTAACTAGTGAAAGCAACCAGCTCCTAAATGACAGTTTGTCTTTTTTCTGGTGAATGGTACAGATCTGTATATTTATAGCCTACTACATCAATGAAACTATTTCTTGGTGGAGGTTCCAGAACAGTCTGGACCACACTACATTAATAATGCTAATGAAAATACTTTTGAGAACACACCACCTTTATATCTTTGGCAACATTAGAAAATATTTATATTGAGGGCATAATAGTTCTTCTTAATACTTTTCTTTGGTTGTGCTGTCTTATGTTAGCCATTTGTAAAAATATGTATTTTTCTATGGGTCTTTTTTTTTTTTTTTTAATCTCAAGTGCTTGTAAAGAAAACAGATGCTAACCTTGGTACTCAGAAGAATTGCCCTCTGATATTCCTGGGTCTCGGCTATAGATCTGAGGAGTCCATGAGAAGATCCTAAACTTCTGTTGACTGATCAACATAGCTGTTCACCACTGGATAATATTTGTAGTATATAAGAGGGAGACCTGTAGTACTGTCTATTATTCAAAAAGAATATGCAAAATAGTATTATTTGATTATTTCTTATTCAAAGTGGTATGACTTTGTTTAGAGCTTGTAAAAGAAGTTCAAAATCAAGTTTATTGGTTTTGGCAGCATTTAGACTGTGCTATTTTTAAAAGCTTTTTAAAAATATTTATATCTCGTTCTCATAAAGACTCAATATTCTGACTTAGGCCATTTTTGCCATAGTTTCTACTCATGAGACGCTTTGGGTTTTGGTCTCAACTTCTAATCTTAATAAGAAGACTCTTAGAAATACTGTCCCAGTGTTCCTGCTGTTACTAATAAATCAGAACCATTCAGAGCTGAGAGACAGCTCTGGACATCACTCCCAGGAACTCTAAAAGGAGGAAGTTCAGGCTTTGGGCTTCCCAGAACTCCCTGGAGACAGCAGAGCTGAGGCAACTTCCTCACCCCTCTCTTCTAAAGTTTCCAGCCACACTCCAAGTAGATTTTCATCTCTAGATAGAGAACTAGCTTTCCTCTGAAACAGACAGGGTGAGATTTGACCAGGCTCTCAGACTTCATAATAAACACTAGGAATGTAGCAGAGAAGTACATAGACATTCTATTTGACACTTTTTTAATATTAATTTTTATTCTTTGTGACTTGGTGTTTTTGTCTGCATGTATAACTGTGTAAGAGTGTCATGTCAAATCTTGGAATTACAGACAGTTATTAGCTGCCATGTGAATGCTGGGAATCGAACTCAGGTCCTCAGGAAGAACAGTCGGTGCTCTTAACCACTGAGCCATCTCTCCAGCCCTCTATTTGCCACTTAACTATTTGAAAACTTGAAATGAAAATCTTGTCTAACCTTTTATTACCTTACTAGGTAAATGTCACTGTATTTTTAAATCCTATGTTTCTAGGCCCACTTGACAACTGAGCTTGAATATTTCAGTTCACAGATATGATATAAGCTCCAGGATATGAATGTGACATAACATGTCCCATGTATCTCAGAGAGAATACAAACTACATGCAGGTATAATCAAAGTATAGCCTTATCCTTGACTAACTTAAAAATCTCACCATACATTGGGAAACCTACACTATTTGTTTATAGGCACTACTACTTTTTAAAGCAACACTTAGTTTTACCTTGGAAGCATAAATGCCATTCTAATTAAAGAATTCGATCTTTTTTTCCCATTAGGTACCAATCTTTCTCTTTATCAGCTGTATTAAGAACCCTAATTGCTGTTTTAAAAATAAAACATTCCTACCTCTCCACTTTTCTAAGATTTCTTGCAATGCTTGTAAAGTTAATCTGTTTTGTGTCAGGTCTCAGATCAGGTATTGTGATACTCTTTTTTAAAGTAGTGGTTAGTTGTAACAGGAGGCTACATTGCTTCCATTCTTTCCACTACTACACTATAGTGCTTCCTGCCAAAACCAAACAAGAAACAGCAGCTTGGATACTTCCACATGAGCTGGGGCTTGTACTCCATCTGTCTCCCTTTCCTTCTTGCTCTTTTTTCTTTTCTTCCTTCCTTTCTTTCCTTCTTTATGCCTTCCTCCCTTCCTTAGGAAGGATTCTTGCTTAGATTACAAGAACAAATAATAAAGAATTCTATTTTTAGAACAATTGATAAGATACACGGAAACCCCCTGAGGTTCTTTGTGACTCAGTCCTTATATCATGTGGCCACTGTTTTCATGACTGTCACACCTCTGAATACATGAACTTGAAAGAATACTATCTTCTTTTTAGATTATTGGGAGAAGAGTGATGAAAGCATTTTTCATATTTTTAAATCTAAGATATAGGTAAAAAGTATGCGTTGTGAAAGGACAAAGGAAGTTTTGGTGTTATTCTAGTATGAGGTTTATAAAAAGAAGTCTCCAGTTTTTCATATAGTTTATAAACCTGTCTAAGCTATTGTTGATAGGTATTCTTTCTTGAAATTATGTTGATTTTTGTTAGAATTGCCCAGTACCATTTTATTGTACAGTAAGAAAGATAATTTTCAAGGAAAAATATGGATTTTCAAAGGTGTAAATAAAAGTAACATTTAAATAATTCACACATTTAGAAAAATATTATTTTAGGTTTACATAGTGAAAGATTTTAATATATTTGATATGCTCAAATTTTATTAACATTAATATTAAAGTAATGCTATTCTCATAAAAGATTGTGTAAGATGTTTACCTTTTAAAATCAGTCATGTTAGCATTTATGATAAAACATTAGTGACAGTTTTTCACTGTTTAAAAATACATATTTCAAATAAATTTATTATAAAACTAAAGTAATTTTAGTTATAAAATTTAAATGTTTTTTAATAATGCATATTCTAAGAAACTACACACTTGTGATTTAAATTTTACCATGTAATTCACAAATGTTTATTAATAACATTAATGCTTTCTTAGTATTAACAATAAAATAACTGTATACTGGTACATATAATACAGACATGAAAACATACCTTGTCAGAAAAGAGAAGTTTTCTTCAAAGCAGTTATCCAACCTGTACTACTTAGCTACAATGTAAGTATTCTTAAGACTCTTCAAGAAAAAAAGATAAAGTACTACATTTAAAAGAAAAGGAAAATAAAATAACTTTTGCCTAACACAGCCTCTCGTGTGGCTGTGTCCTGGGTGATACTGGGATAAACTGCTTCCACAGATTAGTCCATGTTAGTACTGAAGAGCGAGATTAAAACTTGTTACTGCTCATATGTTTTCCATCACTGTTTGTATCGTAGCCAAGACTTCTAGCTAAACTCTAGACGTCTACTGGAAGATTTGGAAGTTTAAAAAAAGAGTTTAATAATTCATGGCAACTGGCCATTGGGGCTGTAGTCAGCCACTGTAGAAATACCTGATTTGAGAATGCTTTATGAAATTCTAACATTAATGAATAACTATAAATTAGTTTCAAAACTCACACACCATTTATATACTAATAAAGCATTTATCAGTTTTAGTGAAGAATACCCATATTATTGAAGTATGAGCCCGAAGTCTACGTGAACCTCAGTAGCCATGATTTTGTTTTCTTATAATGACTGGTGCTATTATATTAAACAGATTTATCAAGACTTTTTTTGAGCTCTTCACCCTGTGATAGACATCTTAAGGAACTGCAAGACAGGCCCTGCAAACTTCCCTAGCCCTGTGTCTGTTGAGGTATAGATAGCTGTGCATGTCAAGGTAATTCCTACACATTTCCTGTGCAAGAGCCTCAGCTCTGTTCTCACTAGTATTCAAGAGATGCCGTTCTCTGAGAAGAAAATAATTTTCCCCCTTTCCATTCCATGAGATTGCTCAGCCCCATTCCCATTAAGTACATGATCCTTTGAGTGGATGTTTTTCTGAGTCTAGGGGAAAGACTCAGTTGGTATAAGTGGTCCTGATGATTTGTGCAACTCTGTGAATAACCCGTTCACAAGTCTAGTTAGTTAGCACAAATCTAGGCTCTCCTGTCAAGAAGTCTGAGCACCTTTTGTTCCAACTACGCAGAGAAATGGCACAGAATCAAGCCAGCTACAGAATTATCACACGTGTCAGGCAGCTTAGAGTTGAGTGTTCATCTTCCCCGTCGCTTACGTAAAAGACATCTTTTCACCTCAAGTCTGTGTCAGTCCTAGTACCCATTCATCCATCCTGCCTTTGGTGCTGCTGCAGTCCTCTCAGCACAGTCTTAGGTGCAGTAGAATGCTCATATTCTCAGTTATTTTCTTACAATTTCATTGTAAATATACCTGTTAATTTGAAGGATTGGAAACAAGATGAAACTATGAGTTGTACTTTATTTCCTTGTGCCCAGAGTAGCCAGCATATCTGCCTGGATTACATTAGTACACAGTCATAGTAAGGAAGCTCATGAGTTAAATAAAACGTGTCCTGCACAATGAATTGTTTTGCATTTTAATATTTTATTGAAACATGTTAAAAGAGATAAACATACCATAATGGTACAGATCAGTGAATTCTAATTCATGATCAATAAATCTGAACCCTTTTGCATCTTCTCCAATAGAGATATTTAAGTGTCATAGCTTATATGATGAACTTTATACAGTGCTATTACCTTATATGTCCTTCATGTGTGTACTGTTTTTCATTCAACATTATGGTTTTGAAAGCCACCCATGTCATTGTGGTCTTCAACTGTTCATTCTCATGACTATTTATTGTAGGAATGGACGGACTACACATTATTAACATAGTCAACAGTTAATTACTTTTTGAAAAACTGTTATGAACATTTTAAAATTTTATTATTTGAGAGTTGTGTGTGTGCATTTTAATTAGGTGGAAATTGTTTTATCTCAACTTCTCCCAGGATAACAGCAAGGTGAGGCTGAGAGGTTCTTTTTTCAGGTCAGCATTAGAAATATAGCTGTGTATCTCCTTCTACATTCTGAGAAAGTCACCTTTGAATAAGATCCATCAGGTCTATGGAGGATTTAATTATCTTTTCTGTAAGTTTGGGTTTTTTCCCCCACCTCTTCATTGTGTTTTGCTCTAAACATTAAAGAATTAGTTTTATTAGAACAGTACCTTTAGTAGTTATGTTTGTATTATGTTGCAAGTGAGATAAATTATTAAATTAAAAGGTTATTTTTTTTTACTTTGTGAACAGAAGATTTGACTGCCTTAAAAACTATATAAAACTGCAAAAACTGGGCCTGTATGCCAGTGCTTGTGAAAGTGAAAAAAAATGACTAATAATGTGCTCACATATGATTTCTAAAATGATGCCTAGTCCTTCTGGGTAGACATGGACTGCAGAGATCAAAGTCATAATACAAATTAAAGGAAAGAAGGTCCAGAGAAACTGTCTCATGTAACTAAAAGAGTAATGGGTAAGGTAAGTGCTATGGGAGCTGTGACATCAGTGGACTGCGGGTACACACAATGCCTGCCGTCACTTTGTACTTTAGTGTCTAGCATTCCCTCACCTTCTTAGAAAATAGGAAGACATTATAGTACCTTGGAGGAAAATTAGGTCAGATGACAGAGCCAGGGGCCTCACAGTTGGGTGAAAGTTGTACGAGTATATGCCATAGACCTTAATAATGTCCAAGGATGCTGGACATAGTGGTACAGGTCCTTAATTCCAGCACTGAGGAGGCAGAGACAGGTGGATCTCTCTGAGGACAGCCAGAGCTACACAGAACAACCCTGTCTCCAAAAACAAAACAAAGCAAAAAAGAATGTTCAGGTATACAGAATTCTAGGGTGCATATATGCATACCACAAGGTTTTGTTTTTTCAGTTTCTCTTGAGACAAGATCTCTCTAAGTAGCTCAGACTGGCCTAGAATTTGTGATTCTCCTTATTCAGCCTCTAAAATGCCATAGTTACAGGCTTGAACTACCTTGCTGTTAATAGCCTAGGATTTTTTGTTTAATAAATACCTACAAAAACTTTTGTGAAGATATGGATTTTGTGGATTATTTTCATATTTATGTTTCTTATGGGAGACCAGGCACATTGATCAGGAATTTATAACTTATAGATCAAGAGCTATATCCAGTATTAGTCTGTAGCTGGATTTAGATCATGTGGCTTTTTAAAAAGGAATATCAAAGAAATCTTTCAGCTAAGTCCAAATTTTTAGCATACCTTGAATAATGATATTCAGTAAAATCAACCTGAAGTCCTGGTTGCCAAAATTCTCTGCCCTTTATGGTAGGTACCTCCTCTCTCCTCTTCTTCCCTGACCTTTTGTGGGTTCACTGTTGCAGGGACAATTTATGGGGCAGAGCTCACTCTTGTTCCCTTGCTTGAAGTTATGAAAAATGAATTATTGCCATCAATTGTCATTTAATATGAATATAATTTAATTTATAAATAATAAAAGTTAATAAATACAATTTATCTTAGTGTATGGGTGTGAAATACTGTTAATTATCTTTGTGGTGGTTTGAATGAGAAGTATCTCTCATAGGAGTTTTCTATAGGAGTTTTCCATAGGAGTATTGGGACTGTTGGGAAAGGTTGTAAAACCTTTAGTAGGTAGAATCTTTCTGGAGGAAATAGGCCTCTTGGGGCAAGCTTTAAGTGCGTATATTTTTATTCCACATCATGTTTGCCCTCTGATTCATGTTTGTAGTTGAAAATTAATTTTTCAGCTTCCTTTGCCAGCTGCCGTTTCCATTTCCTTCACTTGCTGCCCTGCTGCCAGCCAGGATAAACTCTTATCACTCTAGAACCAGAAGCCCAAATAAATTTCTCTTCTATAAGTTACCTAGCTCATGGTGTTTTATCACAACAACAGAAAAGTAACTACTTCAATCCTAAAATGTGGCTTTGCTTTGAGAAATCAATACAAAAAACAATTGTATTTTAAATAAATATCCCAGCTCATTCCTTTGAGAGGACCTGAGAGCAATGAGTACAGACAGCCTGCAGGTCTAGTTTCCAAATGCCATTTCCCACTAGATGGAATATCATGCCTAATAATAGACCTGTAAACTCCAGTCAGTTCTTAAACCTCATACACTGCAGTGTAGGACCATTGGGACATCTGAGATGTGAATATGAATGGTGTACTTGATAATTCTGAACCAGCATTCATTTTTTTAGAATTATCTAAAAATAATAATTGACTCAACTATAAAGAAAATTTGTTTTTAAGGGATTTATACTGAAATATTAGAGATGAATGATAAAATATGTTCAAAAGGCCCATATTCATCACTGATTAGTAAATGAATGGGTATATGTAGATTTATTTGCAAGTGAGTTGGTTGATGGATGAACAGTCACAGATATGGAAGCCAAGGCAAATGAAATGAATTGGCAAAGTATAAGTTATATGTGTAAGTAGAGAGCATGTAACTGCATATTAATTATTCTTTTAACTTTCCCTTAGCCTTGAAAATGTTAATAAATAGAATAATTAATTAAATATTTAACATTGAGGAAGATGAACCAGTTTTTATCTTTATTGTAGTAAAATACTTTGTATAAAAATTATTTTAAGTTAATTTAGTTGTTATCCTAAACAAGATTTCTTTTCTTTTTGTCTTAAGATTTGTTTATTTTTATTTTATGTATACAAGTATGTTTTTTGAAGATATGTATATTTGTATAAGTATGTGTATCATGTGTGTGCCTGGTGCCTGCAGAGACCAAATCTCTGGAACTAGAGTTACAGATAGTTATGAGCTGCCATGTGCGTGCTGGGAATTGAATCCTATGCAAGAATAGTTTGTGCTCTTAACTACTGAGCCAACTCTCCAATCCTAGACATGGTTTCTTAACTTGCATACATAAATCCATGTAGAATTTCTGCTGATGTTTTATAGATCTCCTTGTGTGTGCACATCTGTGTGCGTGCACATGAACATGAGTATGCAGGCATATGCAAGTATGTATGTGTGTGTATGTATGTAGAAGCCCAAGGTCACCCTCAAATGTCATTCCACTGGTACCTGGTGTTTTAAGACAGCCTCTTACTTGTATGTCTGGCCAGTGAATCTTGGGATCCATGTTTTCACCTTCTTAGTACTGAAGATTACAAGAACATACCACTATGTTTAGTTTTTTTTTCATGGGTCCTGGAGTCCTCGTGTTTGCATAGTAAACTATTTACTGACTGAGTCATCTCTCTAGCACCATTGATAAATAATTTGACATATGCAAAATAGCTTTTACTCATAATCCCTAAAGGATGCCCTACAATGAACTTCCAATTTACAATACATTTTTTTTCCTTTGAGGTTTTGGAATACTAGTTGGGTTAGTCTTCAGTAGTTCACATGCATATTTGGTGTTTGTGAATGTAATTCCCAGTTTATGCAAAACAACGAATCTCCAGCTGATCCCGGTTTTCAAAAGACTCTCTTATATCCACTGATGATTTGATGTAAGTTTATTTGACCACAGAGATTGTTACTTAGAAACAACCAGAACATTTTAATAACATGATGTATTCCTTTTCTTTTCCAAACTAATACTCATTTGGTATAATCACATGTTATTTTTAAGACAGCTCTGCTTTCCCTGATGTAGAGTTCACATTCTTCACATTTTATGCAAAGGAAAAAATAAGCTAGTATGTAAGTTTATACTGTATCCATTTATATGCTTAAAAGGAAACAAACTTGACAGAAAAAAGTAGTCATGTTATTTTTTTGTTGTGTAATCATGAGGATACTTACCAAATTAAAACATTTGTTCCCTTTGGGAATGACAACATATGATAGATGAAATTACAGCAGGGCTCTGTTTCAGATGTCCTTTTTTGGCACACTGAAGCAAGAGCATGTGAATTGTATGCCAAGGACTGATTTCTTACATATAAACTCAAACATACATTGTATAAAACTACAGTTTGCAGAAGACTTTCTTTAATCTGAAAGTCTTTTAGGGATGCGAGAGATAAATACTAACTTTTAGCATTGTGTTTATTAAATTTTTATTAGTTATTTGAAATTTTTATGCAATATATTTTGATCATACTCACTCCTGCCTGATTCATTTGGGTTAGGTTTTATTGGAGCTAATAGTCATAGATCCAGAAATGAAATAGAAAAAGACAAACTTGCCCATGAAATGTTCCACTTTAGCTTTGCTGTAGGCTCGAAAAACTGAGCTTTCCACACAGATTGTATTAGGGACTTAGTTGATATCATTTCTAAGGGAGGAGTCTATCTAATAGATAAGCTTAGTGATCAAATGCCATTTTAGCTTGGCTGGCTATTTTAAGTAATGTACAGAATTTTTTTGTACTTTTTAAATATTGCAAGCATCCACACAACGACCCATGCTTATAGGTCAAACTTATTTTTCTTTATTATCATCAATTTGTTTTTTTCAAAGCCCAGACAGATGCATGATTTATTATGTTTGTAGCCCAGACTAGCCTCAAACTTAAATAAATGCCCAGCCTTACCTTCTGAGTACAGGGATTACATAGGCATGTCTTGACGCCAAATCTGATCAGTTTGGGGGGGTATTTTAATTTTTAAAATTTATTTATTTTATTAGTGCTTTATTTGTATGTATACTTTATGCAAGAAGGCATCAGATCCCCCTAGAGATGATTGTGAGCCACCATGTGGTTACTGGGACTTCAACTCAGGACCTCTAGAAGAACAGTTACTGCTCTTAACCACTGAGCCATCTCTCTAGCCCTCAAGTTTTTTTTGTTTTGTTTTGTTTTTTGAGATTAGTTAGTTGGTTAGTTAGTTTGTCTATTGTGTATATGTCTCTGTATATTTGAGTGTCTGAGGCTGCCAGAAGGGAGTGTCAGATTCTGTGGAGTGCTCTTCTACTTAGACATTTCTCCAGCTTTGGTCAGTTTGTTTGTTTTTATGTTTGTTTTTATGTAGTTTTTATGCCTGTGCATATTTTACCTTCATGTATGTGTATATGTACACCATTCCCAGTGCCCACAGAGATCAGAATTAAGGCATTGTGTTTCCCAGAACTAGAACTGCAGATGGTTGTGAGTCATCATGTCAGTGATGAGAACTGAACCTGGGTCCTTTGCAAGAGCAACAAATGCTTTTAACCTCTGAGCCATATGATTGTGTGTGTGTGCTTATTTTGTTTTGTTTTGTTTTTAATCTAGAATGAGAAGTACTTTAGACTCTGCTTTCAACTTTTACACCTAATGTGCTCTCTTAGCCCAGAGACTGGCTCTGGGATGTTCTCCACCATAGTTCACTCTGTTGTGTTATGAACATGAACATGCTATGGCACAGTGAAAGGATGGTCACATTTGAGTTTTGTTGGTGATCTCCCACCTGCTCTTCAGTTCAGCTAGCATAGCTACGTTCCCTGTACAAGCCTGCCTAGCCAGCTTAGAAGCGTGGTGCATTTACTCTCTGGCCCAGTACAGAGCACTGTGCTGAAAACTGCCCTAGTGTCCTTGGCCTGTTCTTTTTCTCCACTATTTCCTAAGCTAATGAAATGCTATTTAAATACTGTCCACTACACAAAAGACCTGGCAACCCTGAGCAGTTCATTTATTAATTCCCTGTGCACCTGCCTATTTGCTGAAGTCTCTGGATGAAGACATTGATACTCACTTTCAAAATTTAGCCCTAGGCTCAGCACTTTCTTATGACATCACATAATCATTTAATCACTCATTTACTGTGCTGTGCAGTTATTTCCCCTATTTTGTGAAAGACAGAACTAAGTTTTAGACCAGGTCTGTGGCTAACACTGATTTTAGTCCATTCATCATTCGTTCATTCATGGCTTTTTTGCTTTTTAAATACTGGAGATAAATCTCAATGTTTCACAGAACCTGGAGCTTAAGGATATCTAATGATTGTCTGACATGATGTTAGAGATGACCAGGAATTTCTTTTAGTGAAATCTTTTGATACTATTTTAAAATTTAGGCTGGTCAATGATCAGAACTGATATGCAACCATGAACAAAGAATTACTTTAGTCATCTCAGTTTATAAATTCTTCTCTGAGGAAAGTTTTATTCTTCCCCTAAATAAGAGGAAAGAACAGAACTGATATCATGTAGGATTTTATTTTTACCACCCTTTGAGGTTTTCCTTAAACAGCAGAATTTGAATATTTCACTAAACCATCGGCTTGGGAACATAGTAATTCAGGGTATGTTTAAATGAGGGCTTTGGAAGGACTGTGATGCAGAACAATTATATTGATTACTAAGTATTTCCAGTTGTCAAAGCATGATTTAATTGTTGAAAGAATATGCTCTAGGCTGGAAAAGTAGCTCAGCTGTTAAGTTGTGTACTGTTCAGAGGACACAGATGAAGTTCCCGGTACCCAATGTGGGACAGCTCACAACACCCTGTAACTCAAGCTCTAGAATTTCATGCCTATGGCTCCTGTGGGCACTTGCACACATGTGCACATTCTCACACACAACCACACAAAGTTAAAATTACACTTTGATTTTCTAATGTCTAGGTTAGGAAAAGTTAATAAGAAAATTTATCCCCGGTTAACTTTATGACCCTGTGAATTTTTTGTCATTTAGTTCCTCATTTTTTCTTTTGAAAATGCTTAATTTTTAAGATTCTTTTCTGGTTTTTGTTTGTTTCTTTGTTGTTTTGGGGAGGTTAATATTTATGTCAACTTTTAATGACTAATGAATTGATCCATCTTTCACTGAGAATGAAGAAGACAAAATTCTTTGCTCAGCATCCACTTTTATTGCCTACTATGCACAGCATATAAAGGTTCAAGAGATGAATTCTTTATTTTCTAAGTTTTATAGTCCTTTTGGAAAAGCACAATGTACCTCTCTACCTAGCTATTATGCAACACCCCCATATATAAAGACATCTAGAAATGTCTCAGAAGAAATGCCAGGTGGTCAGACATAACTAGAAAACCCAGATCTGACGAAAGTGTTAATGCTAACATACCATGAAGTACTGGAGGAAGCTTCCAGAAGGGTCAGACTTAGGTACAATTCTTCCTGTGCCTGGAAGCTAGCTTTGGAAAGACAGAGGCTCAAGACAAGGAAACTATGGTGAACTTGGCTTCTTCTGTTCCTTGAGATGAGTGTGAGCTGACTCTCAAAAGCATGTGTCCTGGCTCATACATTCACCCACAAACCCTATGACTTTCTGATCCTCCCATCTCTTTCTTGTACTACAAGACAGGTTCAGTCTATCCACTAACAAACGACCACTTCCAACTTCTCTGATAAAAAAAAAAGTTGCTTTGTTTGGAGGAATAGTATGCTCACTTTCTTATCAGTATCCTAGATCTCCCATGAGCCTTCTGTGATGTAATCCATTGATCTATTTGAAACATAATATTTTTTAATTCTTTCTCTGGTGTCTGGCATATTTATTCCTTCATAACACCAGGCTATATATGTTTTTCACTAGATCATATCTTAGGATTTTTAGCTTAATCTCAAATTTAAGAATACAGATAGCATTCCTTCAAATATGTACAAAGTCAAGAAACAACTTTAATGTTTTCCCAACCATAGCTAGTCTAAGACTTCCTTAGTGCACATATGTGTAAATGATTACAACAGATTTATGAGGCCAGACTCAACATCTATTTCTTATAACATTATATCCAGAAGAATGTTTGCTGTAAGGTTATCCATCACTACATTTATGAAATTAAAACATCCCATTCAGAACATGATGAAATTTCGATACTGAACAAGTTCCATGCTGAAAATGTTCATAAGACTATATTTTAAAAATAAACAGTTGAAATAAATGAATCTTTTGAATTCAGGGCAAAGTTTCAACTGTCATTCTGGTTTTTAAATTCATGAGAGATTCTGCTACCTTAACAGAGTTGGGGAAAGTGTCTGCTACTGCACACACCATGCTTTCCTTGCAGGCTGTTGACAATGGCCACATAGTCCCTAAGAG
This sequence comes from Sigmodon hispidus, assembly GCA_004025045.1. Taxonomy (NCBI): domain Eukaryota; kingdom Metazoa; phylum Chordata; class Mammalia; order Rodentia; family Cricetidae; genus Sigmodon; species Sigmodon hispidus. The sequence goes on along the minus strand of PVIH01014412.1, from coordinate 22,881 downwards.
TTCTCAGGTGCTGGTAATAGAAGCTTAGGCTGGTATGCTCCTTTTATCACCACCTGTTTGGCTGATTGACAACTCGTGCCTGTCTGTATACTTGATTTTCTCACAGTCATCCCTATCAGAAAGGAGAGAACTTCTCAATGATTTGTCATTGGCTCTCTTAAATGGCATCATAATGCAGATAAAGTTACAGTAAGATTGACAGGTAATGCACTCTGTAATGCCAACACTTGGGCAGCAAAAACAGAAGGACCATGATGAGTTCAAAGGCAGCCTGAGCTACAGAATGAGACCCTGTTTGAAAATAAATTTGAGAATAAGAAATAAATTGTTTAGTAACCCATGACTGTTGTATTTGAATATTAATTGGCTCTTCTTTCTCAGTTTGAGTTCCCTTTTACCTGAGCATGAGCATTAATTGCTTCTAGTTTCTGACTTTAGACACAATGGGACCAGCTGTTTCATGATGGGCTGTGCCCTTAAACTATATAACAAAATAAACTGTTTCTTACTTGAGCTGGTTTTCATCAGAGTATTTTATCACAGAGTAGTGGTTTGAAAGAAAATGCCCGGGGCTGGAGAGATGGCTCAGAGGTTAAGAGCACCGTCTGCTCTTCCAGAGGACCCGGGTTCGATTCCCAGCACCCACATGGCAGCTAACAACTGTCTGTAGTTCCAGTTCCAGGAAAACACCAAGGCAAATAAATAATAAAGTTTAAAAAAAAAAAAAGAAAGAAAGAAAATGCCCCCCAAAGGGAGTTTGGCACTACTAGGAGGTATGGCCTTGTTGGAGGAAGTGAGTCACTGTGAGGGTGGGCTTTAAGGTCTCTTTTGCTCAAGCTTTTCTCAATGTGATACTCAGGTTACTTTCTGTTGCCTGCATATCAAGATGTAGCTAGCAACATGACTACCTGGATGCCGCCATACTCCCTTCCATGCTGATAATGGACTAAACCTCTGAAACTGTAAATCACAACCTCAATCAAATGTTTTCCTTTTTAAAAGTTGCCATAGTCCTGTGGGACCAAAACTTATCTCCAATGCATGAACTGGCTTTTTGGAGCCCATTCCCTATAGAGGGATAACTTGCTAAGCCTTGATACTGGGTCCTGCCTCAACTTGATATGCCAGACTGTATTGACTTCCCCAGGAGTTCTTAACCTCTAAGGAGTGGATGGGGGGTGAGGTAAAGGAAAGCTGGGGGTGACTAGGAAGAGGGGAGAGATGGGGAAACAGTGGTTGAGATGTAAAAAAAAAAAAAGTTTAAATAATAATAATAAAGAGTTACCATAGTCATGGTGTCTCTTCACAGCAATAGAAACCCTAACTAAGATTCATAGTAACAAAACTATGGCCAAAACTAGAAATTAAGTCATGAGACTAGTGTTTCTCCAGGACACAAAATTGAAAGTTAATGAAAGAAATCAGCATAGTTTCTCTCCGTATCATATAATTTTTTTTTATCAATACAAAGATCTAAGGCAAGTTCCAGGCCAGCCAGAGCTTCACAGTAAGATACTATCTCAATAAATAAATAAAATTTAAACTAATAAAAAATCACAATAAGTCACTGTGTAATGAAAGCTACTTTGTTCACTAAACTGATAAAAAGAACATTTTAGCAAACATGACAAAAGAGATGGATGCTGACTATGACTAGTGGAGGGATGTTTTCAGAAATGAGTTATTTTTACATATAGCTCAGCTTATAGTTAACAGGAATTTGTATTTTTTTTTTTTTAGCAAACTACTACTTTTAGAGTTGTCTCTCTTTTTTTAAGACAGGCTATGCTGGGACTCATTATATAGAACAAGCTGGCCTCAGACTCACAGAGATCCTCCTGTCTCTCCCAAGTGCTGGGATTAGCATTGTGCTACTGTGTACAGATTATTCTTTGTAATCTTTTGATCTTGCTGGAAGAAGGCATAGAAGCAGTCTTAAATAGGCTTTTTTTAACTTTAAAAAATAATTTTATGCTTATAGTGTAGAATTTTCATATATCCTTCTGCTAGCTTTTCTTACCATTACCACTGTGCATATAACCACTGTAAAATGATCTAAACCAAGAAGTTAGCATTAGAATAGTGTTGGGAGGGGTGCTGGAGAGATGGTTCAAAAAGTGAAGAACAGGCATTACTCTTACAGTAGACCCAAGTTCAGTTCACAGAACCCACATCATTTGGCTCAGAATCACCTGGGGCTCCAACTCGACAGCATCCAACACCCTCTTCTAGCTTCTGAGGGGATTGCATTCATGTGCACAACCCCTAACACACACACACACACACACACACACACACACACACATACACACAAAAACCAAAGAGATGTAATTTTAATGCGTGAATAAAATTTTTAAATGGCAAAAGAAAACTTGAAATTACTTGATGTTTTGTGGCTTAAGAACAACACTTGAATACAGTCTTATGCATGAAAATGCATAGGATGATATTTCTCTAATTCTAATATAATTGTTTTCAAGATGAAGATGTTCTAGAGCAGAGTCCTCGTCTTCTTCAACATTACAAATTTGTTCAGGAAGAATATTCCTAAAAAAAATAGACATGTAAATTTTAAGCAGTTTAAATAATCTAACTTTAGGATTTAGAAGTTTAAGTTTTTAGAAATATTTGGGTTCTTAAAATGAAGTTAGGCAGGACATGGTGACTCAGATTTGTAATTCCAGTACTCAGAGTCTAATCAGGGATTGTAGTGAGTTTTAAAGACAATTGTCACTACCCAACTGAGTCCTAGGCCACCCTGGTCTAGAGTAATGCCAGCTCTCAAAAGGGAGAAAACAGTCAGTAGAGGTAGATCATTAGATCTACACAACTGTAAGAAATGAAGCTCTAATGAAGCATAATCACAACCTGAAAAGTGAGGACATTCTTCCTAATTGTTGATTTAAAACAGAAACTTCTGTTATTTGTAGCTGTGTAGCCAAAGCTGGCTTTTAACTACTGATCCTGTTGCCTTCAGCTCTCAGTTGTTTGGATTACAAGCATGAGCCACTGAACTTGGCTCCATACTGTCCCAGATTAATCTTCTAGTCACCCATGCTGCCTAGGCAGTCATAATGAGTAAACATGTAGAAACATGTTTCCCAAAGTGAAGGAAGTTGAGTTCCAATAAATTTATTCAGAATTTACCTTCATAAAACTCTATATTCATGCAATTAAGTGTACTTTACAGTTTTGTTTAGATCTAATTTTTATACAAAGTTTTCTGTTCAAAATAGATCTAAAAATTTATATTAGAGTATTTGTCAACCAAAATTTAAATTGATACTAGAAAAATCCAAAATTTACCGAATCTTATTGTTGTTCAGCCTCAGAAAATGCAGTGCTTTCATTTCTCGTATTCCAGGTGGTATAGATTTTAAGTTATTGTGATCAAGAAATAATTCTCTGAGAGAATGATATGCTCCATAGAATGAGACTAGGTCCACACCATCATCAGCTAGTCTATTAAATGACAGGTATAAGTACTCCAGGCCAGGTTCCATATGTCCAAACACATAGCCAGGGATCCGTTCAATCTGGTTCCCAATCAGTACGAGGTGCAGCAGAGACTTTGGTAGATAGGAGGGGACATGGTAAAGCTTGTTGTAGGATAGGTCGATGGATTCAAGATTTCTGCAACAAAGGAAAAGTTAACACAATAAGAAACTTTAGGAGACTAACTGGCCATCCTGATAATCCTAAACAGAACCAGGTTATATGCCAGCCTGGGTCTGTCTGGCCCCAAGCTCTTATTCTTACCAGCATCCACATTGCCCTTAGTTAGGAGTATGCATCAGAGTTCAAGTGAAAAAACTCAGTACCTTTGAGAAAATGGGGAAACTAAGTTCAATTGTTGAATCAAGTGAAATCCAGGAATCTTTTGTTTCTAGTAATGATGTTTCCTGATTTGTGGTGGGAGTAGGGGTTGCCTGCACTTTTGTTATTTGATTTATGATCTGTCACGTCAGGGATTTGGGGTGAGATAAAGGGATTAGAGAAGTGTTAATGCATGGGAAGTCCTGGGAATGTGGTGAGCTCCATCTTTGTTTTAGAAGCTTCCCCTTAGTCTATAAGGGCTTCTGCCCAGCCCTTTTAACCCAATAAAGATGCCTCTAGTCACAAAGGACTTCACTATCTCCAGATGGGTCCAAAGCCTCTTTTCATCTCTGTGAACAACCCATTTCCCAGGCTGGTCAATTTGGGAACATATTCTTGTATAAAACATTTAGCCTATGTTTGGACATATTCATTGGACATGATATTAGACAGGGCTAACCTTTAACTTATTCTTTCTTTATGAAAGACTACAAATAGGCTGTTGATTCCTGTCTAGGAAAGTGGATTCTATTTTGTACCTCTACTCTCAAAGCCTTCTTGAGAAAGAGAAATGGTTTGGACCAAAGAAGAAGGCAGAATGGTATAGAAAGACAGGCCTGGGCTCTGAAGCTCGGCATTTCCATCTAATGATGAAGAAAAAGCGTGTCTACACTCCTTTCTCTGTGCAAGGATTATGCCATTTAAACTGACAACCTGTGAAGTAGGCACTGATTGTTATGGGTCAACCCCCACTTCTTGCTAGTTTAGCACTTAGCCCGTCCACAGGCATTAATGCTCATAATATCACTTATTTAATAAGTGGTTTGGAACTCAGTGAAATAGCTAAATATTTGAATTAAAAGTAGCAGTTCCATGGGAAAGGATGCTAAGAAAGTTAAATTGTGGTTGATACTTACTCTTGATTTATCCATGCTAAAGGAGCAATCCGACTTTCTTCTATTTTATTATAACGTAGTACAATCATATTGATCTTTCTGGTATGATTGAAACAAATTTCAGTTATTTCTTCAATTTGGTTATTTTCTAGGTATAATTCCTGTAAGAAAGAGAAAATATTGTTTTTCCCACTTGTGTTCAATGATATGCAATTTCATAAAAATTAAAATAGACTATTCTCAATAGTATTAGTTAAAAGTCTTACTATTTTTTCAAGTGAGTTCATACTTTCAAGATGTTTATACTTTCAAATTTTATAACTTGTAAAAATAAAAGGTACTGCCTATCATAATTATGGGATTAAATAAATTTGTGTGGTTTTTGAGTGCATATGTACATATGTGAGGGACAGAGGTTGGTGTCAGGTATCTTCCTCAGTCACTTTCCACCTTAGTTAAGAGACTGGGTCTCTTACTGAGCCCAGAGATCACTGATTCAGCTGGACTGGTGAGCTCCAGAGATCCACCTCATGCCCCTGTCTCCCCATCCCATGATGGAAAGACAGGTGCATACTACCACATACAGTTTTTTATGTGTGCTAGAATTCAAACTTGGATTCTTACATTTATGTGGCAAGCACTTTATCAAGTAGTTTCTTCAACCAAGTAAACTTAGTTTTTTAGCCATAATGCTATATACTCGGCATACCATATAACTGTATAAATTTTCTATCTTATAAAACTTGCATTAATTAGGCAGGCATGGTGGCACATGCCTTTAATCCCAGCACTTGGGAGGTAGAGGCAGGTGGATCTCTGTGAGTTCAAGGCCTGCCTGGTCTATAAGGTGAGTTCCAGGACATCATGACAACACAAAGAAACCCTGTCTCAAAACAAAGCAAAACAAACAACAAACTTACATTAATTATGTCACTTGACCTTCAGATCACTGAAAATTACTAGAAATAATCAGAATTCACCAGTGATAGGCTTGTAGAGAGAATAATGCTCACCCTAGGTTCCAGAGCTAACACATGAGAGTCCAGTCTAGCTGAGCTGAAGCTTCAGACCAGCTTCCCATTATTCAATAATCTCTATAATTATTTTAGACTCATGTTTTTAGACTTAAGTTATAATTTATTTACTCATAAAGTTAATGTTCTGATATTAGAAAAATTTATACAAAAGAGTCTGAATTACTTTTTATGGTTATAATTAGAAATAGAAATGGTTTATATGTTAAATGTAACTTTTTATTTATATCATGATTATTCTGCTTTTGTAACTTAATTTTGACATTTGTTAGAAATTTATAAAGGAATATTTAGCTTTCTTTTAAAAGTTTATTATGTATACAGTGTTCATCTGCAGGTCATAAGAGGATACCAGATCTTATTATAGATGGTTCTGAGCCACCATGTGGTTGCTGGAAAATTAAACTTAAAAGACATCTGGACTGATCTAAGCATTATTGGGTCAGTGGGACCATAGGACTGTCTGCTCCCTGCCCAGGGAGGGGATGGGCAGTTGCAGAGAAGAAAAATGACCAGATGTGTTGGGAGGGGGAAGAGACCTTGAATAAGGATATATAGGGAAAGCTGAACACAAAGAAAATATATGTGTAGCAATCTTATTTGTATTTCTACCCTTGAT
>PVIH01014412.1:0-16416 GCA_004025045.1 Sigmodon hispidus | reverse complement strand
TAAAGTAGAAAATTCCAACCTAAATAAATCTCAGGAAGGGGTATTTAAGTAGGTTCTGAAATATTCATTCATATGCTGAAGACTCTGAAGCTATAAGAAAGTTGATATATGACAGTCTTCAGATGTGCCATGATGTAAGGCTGGCTTGCAGCAGTGTTTTTGAAAAGATTTATAGCAAATAGCATACTGCATGCCCAGAATTTCCAAGATTGATTGGAAATAGGTCCCTTTGGAGAGACAGAAGCCAGACTGGAAAGTTTAGGCATGGGGAGGAGAATATTGATAATTTTTTAAATCATCTAAATTGTATTATATGTGTTTTTCAAGTTGCATGTAACAAAATATTTAAATTTTTATTATATTTCATTTGCTGCTGGTTTACAGAGCAAGTTCTAAGACAGCCAGAGCTACACAGAGACATCCTGTTTTAGAAAACAAACAAACAAAAAACTCAATAATTCTGATGTAAAGCCAAATGCTAGTAATTTTCACTTTTATATAGCTCTGGCTCTTTAGTAATAGGAAGAAGCAAGAATGTGGTAGTATGACTACAGCATGCAATCATAACAAATAGCCTTTTGTTCTGGATAATAGGACTAGAGAAACTCTATACTGGCTTCTTATGGGATAAATATGGAATGTGGTAGAAACAAGTTCAGATAAGGAAACCTGAGTTCCAGTTTGGTCTTTATACATATTTGAGACACACACACACTCACTCACACACACTGGACCTCAGTGTTCCTAATTTAAGAAATGAACATTGACAGTTGTTGGCCAAAGACCACCTAAACTGGAGAGAACATTCCTGGGAACCACTGGGGACTCAATAAGGTTTGAAACAAGAACAAGTTCTGGAGTCTGAAGTTAAACACAGTACAGTTTTGGGTAGAACTGGTGAAAATTTCTAAGCTTCAGAGTTGATAAAATAGTCCAGGCCTTACTGGTGATGCTTCTGGCCCGGACTTTCTGGTATAGACCAGAGGTTTGACTGACAGTCTGTCATTCTGGCAGAAATACTTGCGGTCCCACAGAGACACATAGATGCTTACATTAATTTTTTGCTGATTGACCCAGGCATATAACTTGCTAACTCCTTCATCTGAACTCAACCCATCTTGTTCAGCCGTGCTGCTCAGTACCTTTTCTCAGAGCAGCATTTCAACTTCTTTCCTCTGCATTGTCTCCTGGAATCTCTGCAGCGTCTGTGTCTGGCATCTGCTCTGCTCTGAGATTTACCCAGTTTGGTAGCCCTGCCCACACTTCCTATCTACCTTCAGCCAATCAGCTTTTTATTAAACCCGTAGGTAGGACAATTATTTAAAATGTAACACATAATCCCGCTACATGTAAGTCCACCCATATTATTATTATTAGGTTAGAGTGTGGTTTTACTCCGAATTTGTGAATTAGGGATGTGTTGGTTAGTTTTATGTCAACTTTACACAAGCTAAAGTCATCTGAGAGGAAGGAACCTCCAGAAAATGTCTCCATAAGATCAGGCTGGAAGCAAACCTGTAATGCATTTTCCTAATTAGTAATTGATGAGGGAAGGTCCATCCCATTGTGGTGGTGCCGTCCCTGGGTTGGTGGTCCTAGGTTCTAAAGAAAGCAGGCTGAGCAAGCCAAGGGGAACAAGCCAGTAAGCAGCATCCCTTTATGGCCTCTGCATCAGCTCCTGCGTCCTGGTTCCTGCACTGCTTGAGTTCCTTCGATGAAATACTGTGGAATTGTAAACCAAACAAATAAACCCTTTTCCCTCCAAGTAGCTTTGGTCATGGTGTTTTGTCACAGCAATAGAAACTCTAAGTAGGACAGTGGACAGCTAATTAAAACTTGCTGGTTCTGGTTTATGATAATTTAGTCAGTCTCTTTTCCACCAAGAGCTGTCATTATTGCCATTTTTCATTTTATCGAATTTATCTGATACTCAGATGACAATGAATTCTGTATATAGCAGCAGAATTCTATTGAGTTTAATATATTTATTTATTATAGTAGTTTTCTCAGATACTCATTTTGGAGCTAACAAGATAGCTTGGTAGGTAATAAGTGCTTGCCACACAAGTCTAACAACCTGCATTGGAGCTCAACAATCCATGGTGGAAGAGAGAAAGCCAGCTTCCAAATGTTGTGCTCTGATTTTTACATACACATTGTGATATATGTATGACTGTACTCATTCATGTCTCTGTCTCTCTCACACAATAATAATAGTTGTTATTATTACTATTATTATTATTAAGGACACATTTGTCTTGTATATTTTTATAGTATGTAATACATTTAAAACATTGAAGTTCAGTGTAATGAATGGTACACACCTATAATTCCGGCATTCAAGAGGTTGAAGGATCATGATTTCTAGGCCAGCCTGAACTACATAATGAGATATGGTCTCAGAAAACAAAACAAAAGAGAAATTAGAAAAAAGATATTAATACCTCAATAGAAGCAGGAAGTCCTTGTGGTATGATTCTAAATCTGTTTTTTCCCAGACGTAGATATGACAAGCTCTTCAAATTCTTGAAAGCTAAAGGATTGACATTGATTTCACTGAGATTGTTTCCTTCCAATTCTAAGGTAACAAGCTGAGTTAAGTCTAGAAAAATAAAATTATCTGAGTATTAGAATAACTTTTAAAGCATGCAGTTTAGGCTAATAATGTAGCTCACTGGCAGAGCACTTGCCTGGGACCTGGGATGGAGCCCCAGAACTGCCCAAAGAAGAAACAGTAAAAAGAGGAAAGAAACCTTTTTTTTTTTTTTTTTAATCCAGTGTATTTGAGGTTTGTAATTTCTTTATCTTTGTCTCCTCCATAAATCTTTTTCCCTAAGTATTTTATAGATGACTTCTTTACAATTCTGCCAGGACAAGAGTCATGGTTGGAGAAAATAATTCAGGTTTTGAAGGGTACAAATATGTATAAAGAGCAGAAACGGGGCTGGAGAGATGGCTCAGTGGTTAAGAGCACCATCTGCTCTTCCAGAGGACCCGGGTTCGATTCCCAGCACCCACATGGCAGCTTACAACTGTCTGTAGTTCCAGTTCCAGGCAAACACCAAGGCAAATAAATAAATAATAAATAAATAAAGTTAAAAAAAAAAGAGCAGAAACAAGAAAGAACAAAAGGTAGGCAGAAGAGTAAGGTTCACCTCTACAGGCCATTTTCTTCCTTGTGCTGGCTAGTTTTATATCAACTTAACACAGCTGGAGTCCTCTGCAAGGAGGGAATCTCCATTGAGAAAATGCCTCCATCAGATCAGACTGAACACAAGCTGGTAGGGCATTTGCTTAATTAGTGATTGATGGGGAGGGACCCAGCCCATTGTGGTGCCATCCCTGGGCTAGTGATTCTGAGTTCTATAAGAAAGCAGGCTAAGCAAGCCATGGGAAGCAAGCCAATAAGTAGCTCCCCTCTATGGTCTCTGCATCAGCACCTGCTTCCAGTTCCTACCTTGCTTGAGTTCCTTGTTCAGTGATGAACAGTACTATGGAAGCATAAGCCAAGTAAACCCTTTCCTCTCAAGTTGCTCTGGTCATAGTGTTTCATCACAGCAATTGTAACCATGATTAAGACACTTGCCAAATAGGGATTTGAAATTCCAGTGGACAAAGAGTGACATTCATTGGAAGCATTTGCAAATGCATGTAGGTATGAATTAGCAATGTGATAGGCAATTGGATGGAGATTCCTTTCTCTCTGACACAGAAACACTATCCTCACAAACCCTCAATCTCTCAACAACTGAGAAATATAGCAGAGTATGGGGTATAGTGGTGCATGCCTTTAATCCCAGCATTCAGGAGGCAGAGCCAGGCATATCTCTGTGAGTGTGAAGCCAGCCTGGTACATAAGAGTGCTCCAAGACAGCCAAAGCTACCTAATGAGATGCTGTCTCAGAAAGGAATAGGCAGAGGAGAAATAGATCAAAGTAATGAATTCCCATCATCTTTACTCATTAACTGGCACAGAATGAAGCCAAAGGAAAGTGATTTTTTTTGTTGTTTTATTTAAGAAAAAGTTTCAGAATTCTCCCATGTATTCAAACCAAGAAGACCTTTATACAAACAAGTTTTTTTTTTTCCTACACTGTTTCTATTGGCTTCAGGAGTGTTATCATCTAGGTCAGATAGAGCATTAACCACTCAATAGTGACATACCCAGGGCCCTCAGAGTCAGAGGTTCAGAGTGTAGACAAGACTCCTTGAATAGGGGATGTTTTCCTGCTCAGCCTCTGTCATGAGCATTGTATTGAATGCCCTATGTAACTCAGACCTGTTTTGTACAACAGCAAAGACAGTCACATGAAAAGTAGAGATAATAAATGCCTGAAGTTTTAAGAGACTATAGTATGGATAGGAGTGGTGTGAAAATAATCTCTTATGGATACAAAGATTTAGACAGAATTAAGCGGAGCTTCAGGTTGAAACAGCCAAGTAAGAACATGTAGATAAAAGGCTTGTTTGAGCTTGCTAGGAAAGAGGCCTCACCCTCAGGTGAGCTATATGCAGCAGGGTAAAATTGTTGTTCAGAAGGGGTACCATTGTGCCCCTATATAGGTCTGGCTCTCATTCTCTATATACCCAAGTACAGAACTGAGGATGCTACGACAAAAGCCACATAAGAACAGATTACTCTGGTGGTACTTAAGATCAGTGAAGGATTGAGTTACAGGAAATAGGGAAGACAGCCAGGAAACTATTCAGAGTTATGTTTCTTTGTCTCTTATTTCCAAAATTAAAGGTACAGAGGATCCAGCATTTCTCTATAGGTTGAGATCTTGAAGTATAGATATTGTTTATTGAAAAGGGGAAAATATGTTCTAGCCTTGAGCTCAAGGCTAAAACATAGCTAAATGACACAGTGCCACACTTCTGCATTGATGGCCTCTGGCAGGGGTGTGAGTGAAGAAAGACTTGTTTTCTTTAAGGGTCTGGTCACAGGGAGTTTAATTATGCTCCAGTAAGTAAATGAGCAGCATGAATGGGCTTTTTTGTAAATAGGGAGATCATAAGTGTGGGTATGAATCTGAGAGGACTAACAACTGAGTTTGATGGAGTGCATGATGTAAAATCACCAAATAATATATATATATACACACACATATATATACATATATATAGTAAAAAAAAAGAAGAAGAAAAGTGGAGAATAGAAGTTAATTACATAACATCAAATTCACAATGCTTTGTGTTCTTGTGCTGTTTTCAGGGGCGGGGTAAAAGAACATTTTTGTTACGTTAAATCTAAGGTTCTCTAACAAGAAAAAAAAGGGTAAAAGACCTTTGATGGGTAAGATTGTGACTCATCATAAATATGATGGCATGTTAGTGTTCCTGGTGGACTAAAGCAGCCAGCATGAGGTGACAAGAATGTTCTGAAGCACATCCTGTTTTCCATTGCTCCATCCTCTGCCTTTGACTCTTCCCTTTCAGTTTAGCACACTATTCAGTGTCTCTGCTGGTCTCCTTTATTAGTTACGTGTGCCCTTGTATACCCTCCCTCAACACTTGACTACTAGCCCTTTCTGCCCATAGTTCCTACAGCATCTAAAATTATTTCATTTTCTTTCACATGCCTTTCCTCCTGGTTTTCCATTTTGTTGCTTCTGTGATCTAAAAGGCCATTGGTGAGTAGCTGGGGGGAAAGATGACTAGAGAATAGTGGCTTTTAGAGGTACACAACACTAGGTGAGGACATATTCAGGCTTACCTGCTAGCTGTTTATCTGCAGCAACAAAACTCACCAGAGGCAAGGGAGCCCAGCAGCTGTCTCAGCCAAGGAACATCCATCACTTCAGAGGCCAAAATATAGCAAGATTAGGAACCCAGGCACCCAGTTAAGTACTAGGGGATGTCTTATGTGAGAGAACTGAAGAGAACTTTTCTGGCCACTAGCATAAAGATGTGGCTTCCTCTGTGTTTAGTGCATAGAGATAAGAGAGAAGATGGCCAATCCACCCAGGACTACAAATCAATACTCTGGAAATGCAACGTATTTGTTTGAGATGAACAAAGTTTTCTGAGAAGTGATTCAGGAACATATGAGAAAAACATCAAAATAGGAAGGCTATAGTAAGACATGGTGGTTTATGACTGTAAGTAAGCCCAGCACCCAGAAAGCTGAGGCAGAAAGATTTTAAGTTCAAAGTCAACCTAAACTACATAGTGAGACCTAGCCTCAGAAATGAAAAACCAGTAATTTATGGTTTTATAGAATAGCATTTTGCTAGCAGAGCTAGAAATGTAAACCCAGTTTATTCAGCCTATTTATATTCCTGTTCTCAATTCTGTCTCAATTTCAGTCTAACAGGGGAATTAGAAGTGAAAGTTTCCAGTGTCCTTTCCATATGACAAAGCCCATCAAATTCTGTGTTTATTAATGTTTTTCATGTGCACATTCAAATCCATCTGGAAACTGAGTTTTTCTTTAACTATGTAATCCTCACATTTGGCAATTCTCATAGTTACTGTTCTTTCTCATTAATGAAAGTGTTTTGTTTTTTTTTTCCTATGAAGTTTTTTGGAAGCTAACAGCAATACTTGGATTAATTTCTTTATATGCACTGTCTTTCAATATTGATTAATAGCTGTGTTTCAACTAAAGTTGGCAGAAAATGTTGGGCACTATACTTCAAGAGCAATGTTAGATGCTTCGGAAGATGAAAAAATAGGCAATCTTGTCTTAAGGGAATTCATAAGTTTATCAAAGGTAGCAGAATTTATGCAATGACACTTCTGTACAATTACAGTTTGACAGCTTCAACTGCCTATCACTAGAGAAAGAAATTAAGAGCCCACTCTAGAATGTTTAAATGTGCTTCACTGATTTGTCCATTAGAAAGCCAAGCTGTGGTGACAGCTTCACTTCATACATCATGTGGTATGGAATTAGCAGGACTTCAACTCTCAGATACTCTCAAGAACAGAGCTGCCAAGGCTGCTGCTGGGAGGTTTCTTGCCCGCACTGTATAACAGCCCCTCTGCCTTACTCACACAGGACATGTGCATTTCTTTTTTTTTTTTTTTTTGAAAAAAAACTTTATTTTATTTATTTGCCTTGGTGTTTGCGTGGAACTGGAACTACAGACAGTTGTTAGCTGCCATGTGGGTGCTGGGAATCGAACCCGGGTCCTCTGGAAGAGCAGAAGGTGCTCTTAACCGCTGAGCCATCTCTCCAGCCCCCTGTGCATTTCTTTTTTACACAGAATTTCCACACATATAGATTGAGTTTCCAGAATGCAGAAAACTAAGTAGCAATGCATGTAGCTACATTGAGTCACCCAAATACTAGTACTCATGGAGTATTAGTGCAACTCTGCAGATACTAAGGGCTTGTAAGTGAGGTACTGTGCAGTGAGTGATGAACACCTAGCATCATTAAGGAAAAGTTTTATTTAAGATTGAGGCAGGGTTTTTGTTGTTTTAAAGGCAGTAGAACATTGAAAAGGCAATAGGAGATATTCATATTTCTTGGAGAAGTGATTAACAGTTTATCAACTTAATGGTGAAACAACCTAAAATTTTCTAGTTAAGCATTTAGCAATACTGTAAATCAATTTCTATAAGATAATAGAAGAATGGTTATAAAAAATACATATCATTTTAAAAGTGTGGGTCTATGGGAATGGGTCAGTGGGTAAAGTGCTTGCTGTTCAAGCATGAGGACCTAGTTCAGATCCCTAACACTCTGGTAAAAGCTGGCTTTTACAGGACATGCCTATAGTCCCAGCTCTAAAAAGCAAAAACAGACAGATCCTATGGACTTATTGGCCAGCCAATCTAAACAATCATCCAAGTTCAGTAAGAAACCTTGTCTCAAAAGGCGAGGTGGGGGAGGGGAGGAGGTGAGTAGAAAATGATAAAGGAAGACAATTGACATCATTACCTCTGGTCTGCAAATCATACATGCACACACACAAGATTTAAATACCTGATAAACTTTCTTCATCAATAGCCTGGAGATTGTTGTCATTTATTTTAAGTTCTTCTAGTGTTGATGGTAACTCTGAAGGAATATGCACCAAATTATTTCCATCCATGTTCAGACGCATTAACTTCTTCAAAAACTTAAAAAACAAATCTCAAAATTACCATTTTTTTCAGTCACAACTATTTCACACTATTTCCCATATAACTGTTAGTTTTATTTTGTGTGGCAGGAGATTTTAACTTCTTAGCAATAAACAAGTCTCATTAACTGAATGCAGTAATTTGAACCTGTTGGGAATGCTAATAATTAATTTTAATGTATTTATCAAGTTCAGTTTCCTATTTGCACTAATATTTATGCTAGAAAAATTATCATAAAATAGCACTACTCAGGTGGGTTGGGGGATGTGGAAGAATGTGAAGGAGAAGAATATAATCAAAATATATTTAAAATTAAAATTGTTTTAAGTAATAAAAATGTGAAAAAATTCATAACCAAGTGATTGTATATGATTACCTGAACAGTTGACTTTCTGAACAGTATGTTCCCACATTTATAGTAGTATGCTCACTGCAGACATATCCTGCACCACCACAAGTGGAGCACTAAAGTGAATGGATTTTTCTGAATCCCTGTGTAATGATTGATTTCTCCAGTGTTCACAGAAATCATTTCTAAGTTTTACCAGGACAGAAATCCCCCAAATCAAGAAGCTGATAATCTATGACAATTTTTCTCTTACTTGATTATAGGATAACTCTATGATCCTCTATGTCAGCTCTTGTTTGGTCAGGATAGACAATATAAAGCAGACACTGGGAGTCCCCCATCTGCCTGCCTAGACTTCAGAGAACTAGGAAAGAATCCAAGGGCAGATTGAGGGGCCAGAATATTATCTAAAGGGGGAAAAATTAACCTAGTGAGATACAGTGTGCTTTATGTATGGCTTAAAGTACACAATGTATGTGATCTAGGTTATGCACACCAGCCTTTCCAATTTTGCTTCTATTTTTGTTTCCCTGAAATTTCCTGATCTAAATGAGGAAATTTCAAAATTTCAAATTCAATTTCAAAAGAAAATTTTCAGTCAAATCTGGTTTTTTCAAGGGGTTCCTTTGTATATTTGCTATGCTTTTTTCACTCTTCCTAATCTATCTCATGCTAATCTTCATTGAGCTCATTTGTATTTTAAACTCTCCTGCCAAAATATTCTCCACCACATTCTGTCTACTGTGCAAAATTATGAAACTTCACCTTACTGGCCCGATCATTTTAATAGAGGCTCTAAATGTGTTCTTTTTTTTTTAACTAGACAGTTATTCACATGCCAAGAAACCAAACTTCATTGTATATTCACTTGCTGGGGAGAAACTATTCTTTAAATTAAAAACATTAGTTATACCTGATTTAATATTGCTACTTTTCTTATAAGATTAACATGTAAATAAACAAGTTTTAAGCAAAAGAAAACTTGACTATAATTTAAGAACATCAGAGAAAAAAACTTAATGTAGAAGAAAATTAACAATAAAAACCTTTCTGCTTATTTTTTCCCTTCCCCACCTCCAACCAAAGCCAGTAGCAGTCACCTTGTTATATACTAATGGAAGTATGTACCTTGAATGCTTTTGGACCTATACCTGAAGAAGTGATATTATTTCTGCTCAAATCAAGCCTTTCCAAATTTGGTAATCCATTAAATGCTTCATCCGGAATGGAAATGATTGAATTCCCTAGGATGTACAATAGGCGTATTAGAAATATGCATATATAGACATGTACATATATACTTAAATGTGTTTGCATGTCTCTGTATACATGCATATTAAGAGATAGCTTTATATGGAAAGGAAATCGATATTTGGAGCAGAACAGGAAACATATAAACAAATGTATACTTGGAAAAATAACAAGATTGGGATAAAACAATTTAACAGTCAAAAGTGTGTCTTGGTCAAGACTTCATGTTTCAAATGATGCTATTTAAAATAACTACAATAATCTGTTGGACAGGGCCAGTCGCATTGTGCATTCACAACAAAGGTGTTTCTGTGAGACTAGACAAAAGCTGCTTCCTTCATATTTTTTAATTGCTATTTTCCCAGTCTTCGAAACATAATACTCTTCATACCCAAGAAATCAAAGAAATACCATTCAGTGTCTGTGAGCATGTTTCCTTCTCTGTATAATAAATTTAGGAAGATTTTGTCTCATCTACCCAACCATATCTGATGCCTTTGTCTTCAAACTAAAAGATCCTATATCCACCTATTTTTATGGAATTTTGTCTTAACATTTGGCTAGATACATTCATCAGTGGTTTTAAATACCTTATTGTAAAACAAAGACTGTATAATCTATATGGATTATATATCCCTCCCTGACTTTAGTCTTTCACTAATTGAGTTTCTATAAGGCCGAGGATACCTGCCACGTAGGCCACAGGGAAAGGCTTTGCCAGACATTAGAATTTTTTTTTAAAGATTTATTTAGTATACAGTGTTTTGTATGCCTACAGGCCAGAAGAGGGTACCAGATTTTATTACAGATGGTTGTAAGCCACCATGTGGTTGCTGGGTATTGAACTCTGGACCTCTGAACAAGCAGCCAGTGCTCTTAACCACTGCTACATCTCTCCAGCCCCAGCATTTGAATTCTTTAAGTAATTTTACATGAAAACTTATTGTCAAGAAGAGTAGAGAAATTTCTGTTTGATACTGGCAGCATCATATTGCAAATTTCCATTCCTACACATATATCTTAAACCCATCCAGATCTCCTCACTATAAGGCAGACACTCACACAAATGAGATCTCAATACTCTACCACTTAGAACTTTCCCTGGTAGCCTGATAATCATGGGCAAAAGGTTTGGTTACCAAGTTCTCATTGGAGTGGCTAAAGGAAAGAAAACAACTGAGGATACAATTGCTGAAGTTGTGGAATCACCATAACTGCTTGCAGTAATGGGACAGCCACCTTAGAAAGCATTAAGTAGTTTCTTAAAAGTGTGTTGCCATATCTCTCAGCCCATTGTGCTGCTTCTAGGAGTAATAAGAAGTATAGATCCCCACAAACATATGTGTATGGATGTTTTAGCAGCTACAGACAAAATTGCCTTAAGCAGGAAAAAAAAAAAATCACATGTCTTCTAGCTGATTTACACAATAGGACATTGCTCAGCAGTAAAGGACCCAAACTAGAAATTTTTAAAGCATTAATAGTCTAACTACAAGGCTACTTACTGTGAGAATCTATTTAGTGAAACTCAAACATCAAATCAATAAATTCAGAAAACAGGTCAGTTTCTGTAGTGGCCAACAACAGAGAAGATATGAGGAATTTGGAGGAGTGATGGAAATATTTTTTATCTGAACTGTGGTAGTGTTCACATTTGTAAAAAAATTGTAGAACTATACATTATAAATAAAGTTTTGTCACATAAATGAAGTGTGCCCCATTAAACTATTTTTTTATTTTTATTTATTTATGTATTATTTAGACATGTGTGCTGTTTGCATGTATGCCAGAGAGGCTTCAGATCCTATTGAAGATGCTTGTGAGCCACCATGTGGTTGCTGGGAATTGAACTGAGGTCCTCTGAAAGAGCAGCCAGTGCTCTTAACCTCTGAGCCGTCTCTTCAGCTCCTAAAGCTATTTTTCTTAATGCTCATGGGGAATCACCATTTGGTTAGTTTGCTCAAAGCCTAACTGAGCCATTCTTCAGTGTATGCCCATTTCTGCTGCACAGTTGGTCTCTATGAAGATGATAAAATTAATTCTTATTAAATCAAAGCAGTATTCATAAGGCAGTACCATTAACCATTTATATCTGAACCGAAAATCATTTCTTACCAGCCAGCTCCAAGCTTGTTACTTCTGGAGCTGTTATTGGTGGGATCTGAGTGAAAGCTGCGTGAATGCAGCTGATGGTTCTGTAGGAGAGGGCACAGCTTCTAGGCAGGCGTGGCCTACCTCTTGGGGTACCAGGCATTAACCTGGAGGGCATTTGGAACACATCTCCTCTTATGGCATCCTCCTCTTCCTCTTCCTTCTCTCCTTCCATCTCAGTCTCCTCCTCCTCATTGTCCTCTTCCTCTAATCGTCCATGGTTGGGTAATTGACGTAGTGACTGCCCTTTCTCCTCAGGCCTCAGCTTTCCCTCTGCTCTTTGCCCATCATTGTGAAGCTTAGTAGGCCCAGAGATTTCTTTCTTGTGTTTCAAATGTTCTTTAATTTCTTCTTCATCCTCCTCAGACTGAAGAGTTTCTTTAATGACTATTTGGTCCATTTCCATCTGAGGAGGTGGCACTTGCTTGTGAAGTATGTTAATGGGTTCTCTTTGTTCTGAAGAATCACCAGAAAACTCAGTTTTATCATTTAGTGTTCTAGCACTGAGTAGAGAATAGGAGACTAATGATCACAGAAGGATAAAGTAACAGGAGTAAAATAATGATGTTGATAAATGGAAAACATCATAATGAAAATTAGGTTAATAATATTATTCCCTCTATTTGACTGCTATGTGAAAATAAAATGCAGCTGAAGTTTTTTCTTGAAATTAACTAATTTTATTTCTCTTTTGTAGGATTTACTGTAGATACATAATTTTTGTTTCTGTGAACCTTAGTACTATTTTTGCATTAAATAATGTAATACTTATTATCACTATAAAATGAAGCTAATTGGTAAACTAAAAGGGATAATAGTCAGGAAGTGGTGGTGCACACCTTTAGCTCTAGCACTTGGGAGACAGAGGCAGGCAGATCCCTTGAGTTCAAGGTCAGCCTCCTCTACAGAGTTACTTCCAGGACAGCCAGAGCTACACAAAGAAACAAAAAAGCCAAAAATTGGGTGGTGGTGGTAAAGGAATAATATTGCATATTATGCAAAATAGAGAATAGTTTTATTGTGAGACTTTGATATCATTAGATAGTATACCATTATAATGGAAATTGTTGTATAGATCTTTGGCAGACAGTAGAGAAGATATAGTCTAGATTTAGTCTCACTTTCAGTGAAAAGTTCTAAAGAGAAATGAGTTCATAGTGCATAGATTTTCTTCCATCAAACTTTATAATTCTAATGTCTCAATAATTCTTATTGATAATCATATACAAACTAGCCCCAAAAAGAACATTAAAAATCAAAAATATAATTATTTAAAGAAGTTACTTATGATATCCATTTAGTATGTATTATGAACTCTGAAGGTTTTGGGGTGGGGGGGTGTTGTTTGGTTGGTTGTTTGTTTGTTTGGTTGGTTGGTTGGTTTGTTGGTTGGTTGGTTGGTTTTTGGTTGTTGGGTTTTGGTTTTTTAGACAAAGTTTCTCTATTTAGCCCTGGCTGTCCTGGAACTTGCTCTGTGGACCAGGCTGGCCTCAAACTCAGAGATCCACCTGCTTCTGTCTCCCAAGTACTTCAATTAAAGGTGTGTACCACCATCACTGGGCTTGAAGAAATTTTTTTTTTACATTCATAACAAAACATACAGAAGAGGAAAAAACTGATAAATGAAAGCTAAGGATATCATATTTAAACTCTTAAAAATCCTTTCTGTGTCCAGATTTCTTATCTAAAATAACTACATTTCAAGAAGACTCTAAATCCTTTGAAAAATGTCTTAAGAATTTTTGAATCTTGCCTATAATAGTCTTATATTTCACTTCAAGGAGACAGTTTCGATGAGCACACCTTCTAACATCTTTAAAAAGTATAATACTTTGGGTTAGGGTTGATGGTACATGTCTTTAGTCCTAGCAGTTGGGTGGCAGAAGCAAAAGCAGGGAATTTCTGGGAATTCAAGGCCAGCCCCAGCTACACAGTGAGAACCTGTCTCAAAAGAAAGCACAGTGCCTTAGTGAAATGACTGACAGTATGAAGCAAAAAAGTTTCTTTTTTTATATAAAATTTCTTTTGAATTGTGTGTGTTTGCTTTTTTTATTTTTTTTATTTATTTGCCTTGATGTTTGCCTGGAACTGGAACTACAGACAGTTGTGACCTGCCATGTGGGTGCTGGGAATTGAACCCTGGTCTTTCTGGAAGAGCAGTCAGTGCTCTTAACCACTGAGCCATCTCTCTAGCCCCCAAAGAACAGTTTCTAAAGAAGCTCCTCCTGGCAGGAGGCTTTTGTAGATACTTGTTCTCTAGTCATCTGCCTTGAGATTGAAGAGAGAAAAATGTCCCTACCTGTCAAATGACTTAACTGTTGTGGATTTTGTTTGTTGGTTGGTTTTCATAAATCACTAGCTAAACTTTCTTCCTGGAGGCCTTAGCTAACCTCCAGAGGGCACCCCGACTTGTTTATGAACAAGTCTCATTTGAGAACAGGTCAGCAAGCATCCACTGAAACCCATGCTGTCATCTATACTGAAGTACCACCCAAAAAAAACAAGCCCCAGTCCACACCTCTGTTTTTCTGGGATTCCTCAAACCGCTGTTGGATTTCTTGCTGCCAGTGGGCTGACAAATGGGAAGAGCCAGGAGAGTTAAGGCTTTGTTTACTCTGATTATAAATCACTTCCTGTTCTCATAATAGTGATTAGGAAACTCCTGACAAGCTGATTAGTAGGATGGCTATTCATTAATAAGATGATACATATACAGACAGACCCAAGTGAAAGCCTGAAATAGTTAATAAGTCAGGGTTTATTGTAGGAATTCTATCACTGTGTCTCTAAAGCCTTATAAGATTCACATGTAGAATCAAGTTCATCTTAACTCAGTCTGAGAATTAGAACTATAGCTATAGCCACAATCTCTTTTTTTACTCTAAATATATTTTTCTAGATATTTCTGTTTATTGGCACTGAGCTGCTTTTTAGGTACCTTGATGACTGCATTTATAATAGTTTACACTTTACTGAAATGATAAAATAAAAACAAAAGGAAGTTAAAGATTAAATTATCTGTATCACTTTGTTTTGTATTGTATATACCAGCATCAGAGCAGATGGGACAGCATTCTCCTTCTGGTTTAATGGTGTAGGGGCACGTCTTGGGGTGGCACACAGTTTCATCACAAAGTACTCTCCCATTTGAGCAGAGGCAGGTGCTGCAGGGCTCAGGAGACCAGACAGCTTTGTTGTACATGATCATGCCCTTTACAAAGCAGTGTCCTTTCTTTCCTAGAAGAAAAAGAGAACACTTTGATTGATTGATTAATTGGTTGGTTGATTGATTGATTGATTGAGACAAGGTCTCTCTATTACATAGTTCTGGCTGTCCTGGAACTCACTATGTAGACCAGGCTGGCCTCAGACTCACAAGAGAACCACCTGCCTCTGCCCCCTGAGTGCGAGGATTAAAAGAGTATGCACCATGCCTAGCAGGAACACATACTTAAATGTCTTCAGCGATCATCGGAATCTATGAATGGACAAAAACACAATCCAAAGTCAAAATGATAAAACTACATGAAAATAGAGAACTGTATTTAGCCATGCACGAATTAAATGCCCTACAGACTTGCTGTCTGAAATGATTTTCATTGGCTGTCTTTTTTGCTCCTGAGTGACTTCCTCCTAGTAACTTGACTTTGAATTTCCTGTCTATCTGTTATCTGTCAAGATGGGATAAGTTTTGTCACAGGACAAACAACCTACAAAATACAACCATTTGTCATTTACTTAAAAATGTACACTCTTGACATGCTGGGACTTAGCTTGTTGGTGGTGTGTTTTCTGTTTTAAGCCATGATTTGTACCTATATTGTAGTCCCAGCTAAGGAGCTGAGGCAATAAGATTTTGTGATCTAGAAGTTTAAAACAAGTTGGGCAACATAGTGAAGCTCCCCATCTCAAAAAAGTAAATCAAACCTACACATGAGAACATGTGGCAATTTGTCTTTCTGAATCTGAAATACCTCAATATAATAACTTTTATTTTTAAGATTTTTATTTTTTGTGTTGTGCATGTTTTGCCTGCATGCATGTATATGTACCACATGTATGCAGTGCCCTCAAAAGTCAATAGAAGTTATCCCCTGAAACTTTAATTACAGACTGTTGTTAACCACCTCTTAGGTGCTGGGGACTGAACATGCTTCTTCTATAAGAGCAGCAAGAACTCTTAACCACAGAGCCATCACTTCAGCTCCAGTATAGTATTGTTTAGATCTGTCTACTTACTCTTACATTAATTCTTTTCATTTTTATATGTGTGTTTATATAATACATTGTTGTATTGATTTTTTATTTTATTTGGGCTAGAGGTTTCATTTGTTGTAGTTGTTTTTATTTAATAAAAATTATTTAGTTGTTTATATTAATTTTATTTTGTTTGGTCTATGCTTTTAATTTAATATATTTTTACTAATTTATTTGGTTATGTGGTTGTATTTTATTTGGGCTTTTTATATTTTTTTGGTGGTTGGATGGAGTTTGTTTCAATCTTTTTATTTGTTTTTGATTTTTTTGTTTATCTTGATTTTTCTATGTATTTTTTATGGTATTTAACCCTAAAATAGTTAAAATATTTT